>CAUYPK010032914.1:0-55246 GCA_963574355.1 Loris lydekkerianus
ATTGGCTTATCAAAGATCAAATAACGGTATGTAGCTGGATTTATCTCTTGGTTCTCTATTCTGTTCCAGACATCTACTTCTCTGTTTTTGTGCCAATACCATGCTGTTTTGATCACTATCGATTTGTAGTGAAGTCTGAGGTCTGGTAGGGTGATTCCTCCTGTTTGGTTTTTATTTTTGAGTAAAACATTCTGATGATTTTATAACCTTTTAAGATAGCAGACTTTTTAGGAAAAATATCGATGAAATCTCATACAAAATATGTTTCTTGAGAACATGGACACATAATATTATTTTAAAAATTTTTGTAAGGGCAGTGCCTGTAGCTCAAAGGAGTAGGACGCTGGCCCCATATGCTGGAGGTGGCTGGTTCAAACCCAGCCCCAGCCAAAAACTGCAAACCAAAAAACAAACAAACAAACAAAAAAATTATAAGTCAGTTACTACTCTTACCATGTCTTTGTTGGTGATTATGTAATTTGAATATACTGTAATCCATTTTGCTGGTATGTTGGAGAAAACTCATAGCAGAGGTTAAGAGCTGGTAGCTAAATTCAGGAACCTGTAAGCCAGTTGTTAAACATAACCATCACTAAAAATTACATTTTAGAACCAAGAGATGAATCCACCTACTTACAGTTATTTAATCTTTGACAAGCCAATTAAAAACATTCAATGGGGAAAAGATTCCCTATTTAACAAATGGTGCTGGGTGAACTGGCTGGCAACCTGCAGAAGACTGAAACTGGACCCGTACCTTTCACCATTAACTAAGATAGACTCTCACTGTATTAAAGATTTAAACTTAAGAAAAGAAACTATAAAAATACTAGAAGAGAGTGCAGGGAAAACCCTTGAAGAAATTGGGCTGGGCGAGTTTTTTATGAGAAGGACCCCCCGGGCAATTGAAGCAGCTTCAAAAATACACTATTGGGACTGGATCAAACTAAAAAGCTTCTGCACAGCCAAGAACATAGTAAGTAGAGCAAACAAACAGCCCACAGAATGGGAGAAGATATTTGCAGGTTACGTCTCCGACAAAGGTTTAATAACTAGAATCCACAGAGAACTCAAATACATTAGCAAGAAAAGAACATGGGATCCCATCACAGGCTGGGCAAGGGACTTGAAGAGAAACTTCTCTGAAGAAGACAAGCGCGCAGCCTTCAGACATATGAAAAAAATGCTCATCTTTAATCATCAGAGAAATGCAAATCAAAACTACCTTGAGATATTATCTAACTCCAGTGAGACTAGCCTATATCACAAAATCCCAAAACCAGAGATGTTGGCGTGGATGTGGAGAAAAGGGAACACTTCTACACTGCTGGTATGAATGCAAATTAATACATTCCTTTGGGAAAGATGTATGGAGAACACTTAGAGATCTAAAAATAGACCTGCCATTTAATCCAGGAGGTGTGTTGAGAGTCCACCAATCCCTTCCCTCCTCACCTTTTCCCCAATCCCTCCCCTCCTCTCCTTTTCCCCAATCCCTCCCCTCCTCCCCTTTTTCCCAATCCATTCCCTCCTCTTTGCCTTCCCTTCTTCTCTCTTCTTTTTCCTTCCTTCCCCCAACACTTGAATTTAATTATGTTTTTCCTTTTGTGGGGGCATACATTTGTTCATCTATTGGTTTCACATTAGAATGGAGTACATTGGATACTTGCTTTTCCATTCTTGTTATACTTTACTAAATAGAATGTTCTTTCACTCCATCCAGGTTAATATAAAAGATGCAAGGTCTCTTTTTATGGCTGAATAGTATTCCATGGCATATATATACCACAGCTTATTAACTCATTCATGTGTTGATGAGCACTTGGGTTGATTCCACATCTTGATTTGAGCTGCAATAAACATTCTACCATAAATGTCCTTAAGCCAGAATGGTTTCTTTTTTTCCTTCTGGGTAGATACCTAGTAATGGGATTGTGGGCTAAAATGGAAGATCTACTTAGTTTTTTGAGGATTCTCCATACTGCTTTTCATAGAGGCTGCATTAGTTTGCAATTCCACCACAGATAACACAGATAAACCTTTTTTAAATCTTTTATACTGTTTTTTCATGGTACCTTTATATGTTTAGATGTTTACATACAAATACTTACCATTGTGTAATGATTGCTTGCAGTTTAGGGACAGCACATACCGTATGGGTGTGTGGCCTAGGAGCGATAGGCCACACCATACATCCCAGGTGTGCAGCCTGCTATGCTTTCTAGGTTTGTGTAAGTGTGAATTATATGATGTTCACACAAAGACAAGATCACCTAAGGATGCACTTTCCAGAACACATCCTCATGGTTAAGCAATGCATGACCACATAAAGGATCAGAGTAGGGCATGAGAGATACATTGGCAGATACACCATCAGCCTTTTTTATTTTATATTTTAAGCTAACTTCACCAATGACACAGCCCTTCCTTAAGCTCTCTGATGCTACTCATTTCCAAGTTAAGATCAGAAGGAAAATAGTGATTCTGAGCACCATTTAATAGTAGGCTGGGTGCTGTCAATTATTTTAACAAACATTGTAAAGTTTCCTAAAATCATTTGAACCTGCTTTTAAAAATACCATAGAACACATGTAAGAGGAATTGTGGCTGGGGAGGAATGCCTGTCTCAGTGAGTCTAGGGTGACGAGATGTCCCTCTCATAAAGTGTGAGGAGTGTTTGCCTAAAGTGCAATGGAACTGCATCAGACCGCTCTGGTTCTATTTTCATGTAAACAAGTTGTAAGTTATTTCTCCAGCGTCCTGGACCCCTAATGTTGAAGGTCACATAACCTGAGCATGCCCATGTGAACTCAGTGTGCAACCACAGGCACAACTAAGTGCTGAGAGGGAGAGGCTGGGACTGAATCAGGAAGTAGATGCCACAGGGCAGGACCCAGGATCCAATCACATCAAGCCTAGACATTACCCGTTGGCAGGACCAATCAGAGCACATTTCCTGACATTGCCCCATTGTGAGATCCAATCAGATCATGCCTCATTACCCTCTGACCATAAAATCTGCCCCAGCTCACAGCTCAGGGAGACAAATTTAAGTCCCTTTAATTTTTGTCTCCTCATATTGGCTGCTTGACTATAGACTTGTCTCACTGAAACAATCAGTGCTTTGGCCTTTGGCTTTCTGTTGAATGTGGTGAAAGAACCCAATTCGGTGCAGTTTAGTTACAATACCCTCTGGCTACTGTCCCTTGGAAGCAAGTAACTGCCTGAAAAATCTTCTGCCACTGACTCTGAATCGCAGTTACAGTAGGGAACAGGGTGACTTCAAACTCTGGATATGGAGGTAGTGGGGGTAAGGCTCCTTACTAAAGGGTCTGTAAATTGGGAAAATAATTTCCTCGGGCAATTAGAGGAAATTGTTGCAGGCTTCTGCATGGGTTGAATGTGATTCCAATGGAGAGTTTTCAAATCTTTTAGCATAACAAAAGCAATTCTGTCTAAGTTTAAATGTACAGAGTGCTGGAGGGCAGGGAGTTGATTTATATACTTATCTCATTGTGGCTAATCACCTACTTGAGAAGGGAGAGAAAATTACACTAAGTGAGACGGGCTGGTATGTAAAGGCCAGGGTGTCTTCAGAAATCAGTTACTTGGCTCCGGGTTAAAAAATTCACCCATGGTAACTGACAAGAGAAGGTTCATTTTCAGATTTGTAAAGAAACCATGACTCTTACCATCTAAGCTAATGAAAGAGTACTGTGCCTTGCCTTGAGGTAAAAACAAGGATCCTCTAGCCCCCAGAAATGCGGGCTGGTTACCACATGGACGGTGGACGGGAGCTTGTAGCTGTCACCAGTTGCGATTTCTCCACCTCTGAGGATGATCTTAGGAAGGGCATGTGACATTGGACAATGTGGTGGGAAATTAGTCTCCAGCGACTTAGTTGACAGCCTTAAAAAAAAAACTTTCAAGTGTTATAATTTCTGGAGGAGCATAAGTTTGATAAGTGTCGACATTCTTTCTAATTCAAGGCAATGGAAATTTGGGTGAAGTTGACATGCTGGATGACACCGTGCACTGTTGGTGGGGGCCTGAGAAAAGCAGAGGGTTATCCCCCTAGAATATTCCATGAAGCCCCCGAGTATGTGTGGAGAAGCGATGTTGGAGGCAGGACAAGGACCAGAAAGGAATGTTTGTAAGACTAATTCTCTTTAGACAGCACAGGAAGCAAAGGCAGATGATAAAGTGTTGATGAAGGACGGACAAGGTCCTGCCATCAAGAAACAAAGGCCATGTGCAAAGTTTATTTTAGAGGCTGCAGCAATGTACTGACAAGAAGGTTATGTTGAGGGAGCATTCCTATGAATGAGGAATTTACTGCTAGCTATGGATATAGTTGGCTACAATTCAAGAAAAATGGTAAAGTATAAGAAACAAAGCCATGACTTTACTCCTGGAACTAATAATGACTCAGAAGTTGAACCTTTACAGTTCTGGAGTTGAAAATGTGGCAGAAAGTTCCAACTGAGCTTGAGAAAAACAAAAAAAATAAGCTGGGGACAAAAAGATACTCTGGGAGGCATCCATAAAAGCAGACAGCAAGCCAATATGTTTGTAAATGTGATCCACTTCCCTCTTCACACTTCGTAAGGGGATTTTAAAAAGTAAGGAAATGCTTTATAATTGATTTGGACACATTAGGTAAATGAAATAATATGGAAGAGAAATTCCAGTTAAAGAACACAAAGAAAAGCTTTTAGAAGTTATCAGCTTCCAGGAAGCAAATAAAATGGTAAATGGAGACCATAAACTTTCTTTTAGTGCCAAAGGCGATTGTCAACTTAAGGACACACAATTTGTTACAACCCATTCTGAAGAAGGCTATCATGTCATCACAAACCCTAACCACTTAGGAGTTTGCTATGATCTACTAAAATAAAAAAAATAAAAAAAAAATAAAAAAAAACCTTAAGGAAAATCAGTAGATACAAACTATTAATAAGTAAGACAAAGGCTGAAAGTTATTGAACATTGTTCAGTAATGTTGGGAGCTTCATCTCAGTCTCATGACAGTGCAATGAGGTCAGATATTATTGTGATTTTATAGAGGAGGAAACTGAGATATAAGTGGGGTAGGATGTGTGACAGGTTCTGTTCTGTTACCCCTGTGTTCAAAGTACTTAGCCGAGGAACTCTTCCTCGGTGGGAACACACACAAAAAGAAGGTCATAGTGCCCTTAAACTGACCTGGGACTCATTACCATAGGATTAACATTGCGTATTTCAACCCCTGTGGATTCTTCAGGAAAGTTCCTGGAAGATGCATGCATAATAAGAAATTTGTTATGTAACCCCAACCTGTCTGTCACCCCAAGATGGGAAATGAGAGGCAATCTTGCTGGGCGAAAGGAAGGACAAACTAATAAACATGTAAAAGACGGTGTGTGCTCAGACTTCAGAGTCTTTCTCACTCTTTGGGCAATATTGCTGTACTTTACTTTCATTCTGCAATAAATGTGTATATATGTGATTCCTCAAAAAAAAAAAAGTACCTCGCCCAGTGTCTGTGTCTGGCAAAAAAGGCATTTAGTAACTGCTGAATGAGTGAACAAATGAATGAAGTATTGATGCTGAGAATCACTCCTGAAATGCCTCATGCCAAATCTTAAGGGCTGTGCTCTATTGCTTATTACTAATGTGGGGCAACAGAGTTGTGTCATAATTATATTCAGAGCACAACTGGATATAATTCTGTGCTGTGCTGATATAACTACAGGCAGAGGCAGCATCAAAGAGGCTGTAAGAGACGCTCTCCTGCTCACTGTTCACTGCTGTCTCCTGCTCACTAGCAGGGAACTCAGTGTTCATGCAAGCGGCATATCTTTAGCTCTGTTCAATTGCTTTTCTGTGGCTCTGATTAGGACTTCTCCAGGGGTGCTGATTGGGTTGCAAAGCCTCACTTCTAAAGCTGAAACAATTTCGGTAGGATATACAGTCTCACCAGTAATTTGACCCAATTTGGATGGTTGTGTCTGACAAGAAGAAATCCCAAGATGCCTAGCAGTTAACCCACAGCCTGATCCAGATTAAACTAAGGCCAGTCCAATTGGTGGTGCCTTGTGAAAAACCAAAGTCAACCAGAAAACATTTTTGCAAATTCCACTCATATCACAAACTTGAATGGCAAAAGTCCTTTGTTCATTTAAGAAGCATTTATTGAACATCTGTAACTTACTGAAAATTATTTTAAGTACTAGTAAATGAAAGTAGAAACACTCACCTTTGAGTCACCTTCTCATAAAAAACAATTTTTTTTTTAAGTTTTCAGTAAAGTGCTATTTTAAAGTCCACACAAAACACAATGAGAAGGGTATATTTCTGATGGCATCGTAGGGTAGTGACCCTGCCCATCCCGCCCAAAGAAAAAAATAAAAATACTAAATAAAATGTAAAAACTAGCTAGGTGTGATGGTTAATACCTGTGATCAGTATTTTGGGAGGATGAGGCAAGAGCAGGAATTTGAGACCATCCTGAGCACCACAGCAAGATCCCATCTCTACAAAAAGTAGAAAAAATGGCCAGACATAGTGACAGGCACCTATAGCCCCAGCTACACAAGAGTTGGAACATCACTCCAGCCCAGGAGTTTCACTCAACTGGGAGATTCAAATACATTATTGTATATGTAGTAATTCATTTGCTTTAGCTGGTATAGAACAGGGGTGCCCAACCTTTTGGTTTCTCTGGGCCACATTGGTAGAAGAGTTCTCTTGGGCCACACAATAATAATACACAAACATTAACAAAAGCTAATAAGGGGATAAAAAAGGAAGGCACATGCATAATTTTCATGATATCTGCCACCACAGTTAAGCAACAAGTACTCACATAATAATCCTAATTATGCAGGAGCATGTTCAGAGAGCCTTTTAAAGTCATGGAGCAGGTCCCAAGTTGGCACTCACTAATACAGATAATGTACATATCTAAGTGATGAAAGGTCTTTTTTGGGATTTTTTTTCTTATAAAAGTAAAAATGGGCAACATAAAACTAGCGGGATGTTTGACAGTGTATTTCAGAAACCAAAGCATCTGTATCTGTTTCTATGGAAGTCGTTGCTATTCTCAATGAGTTCTCAAGGTGCTCATCACATATTTTGTTTCTGATTTTACTCCTACTGTGTTTCAGCCTTGAGAATAGTTGCTCACCAATGTAAGTGCTGCCAAAAAGTGATGGCATGAATTGGGTGTGATTGCGAAGTGAGGCATATTTGCCTCAGAGAAGATAAGACCCATAAAAATCCAGTAAAGAGACATGATAAGATATTTCTTAAAATTGAATGTCAGATTGCAACGCTATGCTTTCCATTGGAAAATTGGCAGGTAACCAGTTTATGTCAACTGAACATGGACTCACAAACGCACCAAAATATTATTTTCCTAGAAATCTTGAAGTCTGTTTTCAGTCTGTATTTTATCAAATTGAAGAGCAAAGCTGCCTATTTTTCACTGTGGGCAGGACTGTGTTTAGCCAATGTGTTAAATGCATAAAATTGTTTGCCCTAATTTGAGCTTGCTATAATTTCACTTTCATTTGGGATGCTGTTATGGTTTGCAATATGTATTGATAAGTTTGCTTTCACCTTGAAGATGCATGTTTAACTCATTTAAATGAGTGGTTAAATTCACTAAAAGTGCTAAACCTGTAACTCAGTTCTCATTGTCAAATTCTGGCTCAAATTTGGTTTTTGATACCATAAATAACTTGATAACGTGTTGCAAATCAGAAAATCATTTCAACATTTGGCTTCAACTTAGCCATCTTACTTCCAAAAAGCAAATGATCAGCTACTTGGGAGGCTGAGTCAAGAGAATCGCTTAAGCCCAAGAGCTTGAGGTTGCTGTGAGCTGTGATGCCACAGCACTCTACTGAGGGTGACGTAGTGCATCTCTGTCTCAAAAAAAAAAAAAAAAAAGCAAATTATATCATCATAGTCAGCATCAGTACTTTAAAGGAATTCCTAGGATTGGTGACGATGCAATCCCTAAGCCCTTAGAAAATTCACCGTCTTGCTGACAATTTGCATGACATTATCCATTTTAAAAGTTTTGCCCATAATTTTTCTTAATGTACTATGCAATGATACTTCATCAAATGTGAGCTTAAGGCAGCATTGAATCATTTTACATTAATTTTACAATTCATTCTCTTTTACCCACTATTACCATGGCACCATCAGTTAACTATACCAGATATGTTGATGTCAGACAAAGAAAATCACTTTAACATATTTATTACTGTTCCATATGCATCTCTTGATTTAGCTGTGTCTTTTAGTGGCACTAAAGAAGCCATTTCTTTGGTGACATTATATTTGTTATCACTACATCTAATAAAAATGGCAAGTCAAGTTTTATCTGTAGTGTCAGTGCGGTCATCCATCTCCAAAGCATAAAATTAAAAATTAGCAGCTTTATTCTTAAAATCTCTTTCTCTATTAATTCACCTAGCTATAGTCTAGTGAGACAAACTAACTTTAAAATATACTCTTTTTTTTTTTTTAGGGCAAATTATATCTGCCATGCTTTCCATATATTGCTTAATAAACTCACCATCAGTAAATGGTTTTGATTTGTTTTGCTATTAAATATGGTACCACATAACTAGCTTTTACAAAGGAATCCATCTGAGTTGTAACTTCTAAAAAATTTTTTGGTTGAGCAGACAGACTTTTTATTTTATTTTATCCTTATGGCACAATCCTTCACATGCATATCAAATTTGGCAGAATGTTTTTTACGTATAATGCCTTTTCAAATTATAGTCTTTGAAAACTTGTGGAAATTCCCTAAAAAGGAAGTAAAGCCCTTTACTATTTGCCTGGACAAATGAAGTAGTAATCTGTCCACTTTTTACTGAACAATCTTCCTTCATCTGTAACTTTTCTTTTTTTTTTTATTCTGTTTTGCGGTTTTTGGCCAGGGCTGGGTTTGAACCTGCCACCTCTGGCATATGAGGCCGGCATGCTACTCCTCTGAGCCACAGGCACCACCCATCTGTAATTTTTCTTTTTGGAGTTCTCTTTTCTTTTCAGATGTAGTAGAAGCCATTCTGGGATTAATAAAATGATAGATAAGGGACTATATTTACTTTTATTACGAAAATTAATTAACAGGAAATAGATAGCAAAGTTAAGGCCCTTCCACATGCCAGCTGCCCTTGCAGGTCCAGGTGGAGGCTGATGGTAAAGCGTGGTGCAATGTGTGAGGCACCACCAAGGTGTGGAGGTGCCTTTAATAATCAAGTAAGGATGCTTACCCGATTTCTGAATACCTAACATTGCCATGGTAGGGTGAAATATTATTGATATTGCTGCATCGCCACGTCACTACAAGCACATGTAACTTCTGATGGTGTCAATTCGACTGTCTGCACTGGAAGATAACATGCTGGAAGCCACACATACGTACAAATAACAAGAGTGTACTTGTGCTTATTTTATGTGACATGGCAACATGACACTGTCATCTACAAAGTTCACACTCGAGAACTGTTGCTCAATTGAGTTCCATCAAAAAAAAAAAAAAATTACAAAAAAAATCTCATAATGTTTTAAGTAAGTTTATGATTTTGTGTTGGGCCACATTAAACAATAAGAAAAAAGCAAACAACCTTTTCTATAAGTGGGCAAGGGATTTGAACAGAAAATTCTCTGAGAATGATGGACAAATGGCCAACAAACACGTGAAAAAATGCTTCTTTTCTTTAATCATCAGAGAAATGCACATCAAAACCACTCTGATATGTCACTTAACCCCAGCAAGATCAGCCCACATCACAAAGTCCCAAAACACCAGATGCTGGGGTGGATGTGGAGAGAAGGGAACACTTCTACACTGCTGGTGGGACTGCAAACTAATACAGCCCTTTTGGAGAGAAGTATGGAGAATCCTCAAAGATCTAAAAGTCGACCTTCCATTTGACCCTGCAATCCCATTACTAGGTATCTACCCAGAAAAACAGAAATAATTTTACCACAAAGACACTTGCACTAGAATGTTTATTGCAGCTCAATTTATAATTGCCAAGTTGCAGAAGCAAACTAAGTGCCCATCAACCCATGAATGGATCAACAAACTGTGGTCTATGTATACTATGGAATATTATGCAGCCATTAAAAAGATGGAGACTTTACATCTTTTACATTTACCTCGATGGAGTTGAAATACATTCTTCTTAGCACAGTATCACAAGAATGGAAAAATAAATAACCCATGTACTCCATACTAATATGAAATCAAGATATAAACAATTACATGCCCATAACAACAATAAAACACTATTATAGTCCAGTTCAGGGGTAGAGGGAAAGCAGGAGGGAGGATGTATGGCAGAAGGAGGGAGGGCATGAGGTGGGATCTCACCTACTATGCACATTGTGAGGGTCTTTAACACACCCCCTGGGTGAGGGTCTCCTCTACAAATGGAACTTTACCCTGGAAGTAAGAACATTATAACCTAAATTATACTGGACCCTCATATTAATTTGAATAAAGTTTTTAAAGAAAATTGGACT
Organism: Loris lydekkerianus; assembly: GCA_963574355.1. NCBI lineage: Eukaryota > Metazoa > Chordata > Mammalia > Primates > Lorisidae > Loris > Loris lydekkerianus. The sequence continues at coordinate 10,537 of CAUYPK010032914.1, forward strand.
TATATTTATTTTGTGTGATATTATGACACAACATTGTTGTCTACAAAGTTCACACTCAAGAATGGCTGCACAACTGAGTTCCAATAAAAAAAAAAAAAAAAAAAAAAAAAACACAAAAAAATCAGGATGTTTTAATTAAGTTTATGATTTTCTGTGGGCTGCATTCGTAGCCACGCTGGGCCATAGGCAGCCCACAGGGTGTGGTTGGACACCCCTGGTGTAGAGTGTTCCATTACAGGAATTTAACACATAAATATAGAATTTACTTGCCTACTAAACTGTTGAAGAATGTTTTCCTGCAGTGTTCAGCTATCATGGATGTTGCACTTATGAAAATTATTGTTTGTGTCTTTTGGTGCACATATGTACTCTTGGCTATGTATCTACTAGTGGAATTTTACTTTTCATGGATACTGCCACACTGAACAATTAAAAACCCTTGATGTAAGGTATAGTAAGGCAAGTAAGGAATAATCAAGGACTAAAGTCAGTCCTTCCTTCCTTCCTTCCTTCCTTCCTTCCTTCCCCCCTGCCTTCCTTCCCTCCTCCCCCCTCCCTTACCTCTCACCCTCTCCCCTTCCTTCCTTCCTTCCTTCCTTCCTTCCTTCCTTCCTTCCTTCCTTGCATCATTCGGCGCAGGCCAGGTGCAGTGGCTCATGCTTATAATCCTATCACTTTAGGACGCTGAGGCAGGTGGATTGTTTGAGCTCAGGAGTTGGAGACCTAATAATTCAGCCTAAAAACCACTAAGTGGGTTGTCCAGATGAGGAGGAGATAGTAGTAGCTATTCAGTGCGGGATATAGAAATCCCAGAGGAGTGAGGAAGGCATGTTTGTAGGGGAGTGAAAGAATCAGTGTGGGCAGCCCAGTGAAGGCTGCTGCAGGAAGAGGAAGGTGCTCAGGGTAGACAGGGCATGGCGGCAGCCTTGACTGGCCATGGGGTGGCTACTTAGGGGAGAAGAGCCTAGTGTGTGCGTAGGGGCAGAGCCTGCATAAAGCGAGGGCTTTCAAATAGAGGATGAGTGTTTATGGAAGACTGGTTACACAAAGAAGTATTGGTCCCATTTTTAAATTTATGGAAGATAAAGGGATCCAGGTTTAACCCAGGAGAAGGGGGTTAGAGATACGAAAGCAGAGAAACTAAAATGAACTCTGCAATGTCAGACTAGAGTCAGAGGGATCAATGTAATAGAGATAAACACAGGTGTACGTGTGTATGTGGTATAAATACATATTCCCTAGGTTTGTCTACTATGAGTAGACATACAGTAGAACCCTTACATTTGACCACTTCCCTACACTGCCCACCACCTGAAGTCAACGTCACTGTCATTGTCATTGTCCCGACACGCACCACATGTACACATCAGCACAGTAGGCCTAGTTCTTTATGGTGATCACCTCTGTATGTTGACCGGTTTGTTACACTCCTTTGGTTGGTCAAATTACAGCGGTTCCACTGCGGTTCACTTCTTCCTTTTCAGTCTGGATACATTTTATTTCTTTTCCTTGCCTAGGAGCGCTTGTATAAAGTTGAACACAAATTGGTAGAACAAACATTTTTGTTTTATTGCTCATATTAGGGGGGAAATATTCAGTCTTTCACTAACAAGCACAATGTCACTTTAGGGGCAGTTCCATGCTGTTATCAGATTGAGGAAATTCCTCTCTATCTCTTATTTGTTGAGTTTTTTATCATAAAAGGGCATTGGATTTTGTTAATTTTTTAATATATATATTGAGATGATCAGTGTGTGTATGTGTATGCTCTGTTCATTTTTAAAATAAAGTCCTTGTTTTCAGTCATTTATTCTTTCTGTTTTATTTTGGATAGTTTTTATTGCTATTTCTTCAAGTTGGTTAGTCTTTTCCTACGCAGTCTAAATTTCCATTCATTCCGTCTCATCTATTTTTCATCTCGGACACTGTATTGTTATTATTGTGCCTCTACGAGTTTAGTTTTCTGCTGATATCATACAAAGCACCATAAATTCAGCATCTTAAAACAATACTCATTTACTGTCTCATAACCTTGTTGGTCAGAAGTCTGGGCCCAGAGTTACCTGATTCTATGTTTTGTGTTTTACAAGGTTAAATTCAAAGTATCAGCAGAGCCATGCTCATTTTTGGAGAATCTGGGGATGTACACACTTGCACTCATTTAGCCTGTAGGCAGAACTTAGTTCCATACCACTGTGGGATGGAAGTTTCTGTTTCCTTGCTGCCTGAGGCCACCTGCATCCCCCATCCCCTGCCTCCCTTCCTCCATCTTTAAAGTCAACCAGGGTGGCTCCAGTCCTTTTTACACTTTGAATATTTCTAATATCCTCTTCTGACCCATTTCTTTTCTCTCCTCAGCCTGAGAACGTTCTTTCACATATTTTCCACACATGCTTTTGTTGGTCAGTGCTCAGCTGAAGATTAGAGGGGGACCCTTGGCCCATCATAGATTTGAGACAGGAAGCAGATAACCTACAGACAGTCAGGGTAGGGGTCAGAAAGGAAAGGCAACAGGATAAGAAAGTGACAAGAATATGAATGTGCTTAGTTAGCTAAGATAAATGTAACCAATAGAGATCCTTTAGTTATTTTACTTTAGCCATAACTGAAAGGTTCTGGACCCAAAGACAAAAGATTATTCTGAGAGCCAGACTAAAGGAAGGTGGAGTCCCAGTTTGTGCATTAAAAGAGGTTTTAGACCACCTGGGTGCAGGTGGGGTGAGATTCCTGACTGAGAAGAAATCCACGTGTCTAGGCAGACAGGGATGTAAAGGGTTGACCTGTCCACCACTTCCTGGGAGGGACAAACACTTGATTCTTCCTGAGGGGGGGGTGTTGACCCTATTTATAACATCTTTATCTAGGTTAAAGAGGACATTCTTTTAATCAGGGCATGCACACTGTTGAGCTGACAATGTCCCTAAATGAACTACCCTCCTTAACATAGTAAAAATCATATGCCATGGCAACTCCTGGAAGTTACCCTATAATGTCAAAAAAGGGAGGATTTCCAGTTGCAGGAACTCTCCACCCACTTCCCAAATTATCCATGAATATTCTGCCCTAGTTTAGCATATTATTAGGAATTAGTCAAAAGGACAGACCCTAATCCCCACAGGCAGGTGGCACTGTTCCTCTCTGGATCAGTCAGCTCTTCTCTTTGAGTGTACTTTGTTTTCAATAAACCTCTTTCCTTTTCCTCAGATCCTGTGAGTGAATGCTTTTCTACCATTCATGCCTTTGTGCTTGACTTCCTGCCTGCTCAGAGGAGAGGAACCTTCTCGCCAGCACGGGTGGTGGTCCACACCAATATTGTATTCTCTTTCTCTCTCTCCCCACCTCCCCCCAGCTCTTGACTGTGTACTCTTCCTGCAGAACTCTAACTATCTTGGCCTCCCCAGACTCCTAACAATGTCTCCTTAAATCAGACAAGGTATTTTTGCTGTTGTTGTTGCTCTAAGAGAAACTAACCAGCACAAATAATTAATTTATATCAATGTTTAATCTAAATATTAAAATTCTTACAGAGAATTCATAGACACCAAAGATTATACCTTTGAAAAGATTTGAAAAGATTTTTGAGAAGCAGTTATCTGTATAAAAAACTCAAAAATTGTTATGTCAGGTCTGTTGTAGGGTGAATTGTGTCCTTCTAACAAAATATATGTTGGTACCCTAGACCCCAATACCCCAGAACGTGACCTTAGTTAGAGATGAGTCTTTATACAGGCAATCAAGTTAAATGAGGTCATTAGGGTAGGCCACAATCTAATTTGACTGGTGTCCTTATACAAGGGGAAATACGGACACAGACACAGGGGAACACCATGTGAAGATGAAGGCAGAGTCTACAAGCCGAGGAATGCCAGAGATTGCCAGGGAACCACCAGCAGAGAGGGGAGGTATGGAGCAGACCCCCTCACAGCGCGCGAGGAGGAACAGTACTACCAACCTCTTAAGTTCAAACTTCTAACCTCTAGAATGATGAGTCAATTAAAGAGCTGTGATGCAAAAAAGAGCAGGAAGGAAGGTAGCAGGTTTTTTTTTTTTTTTTTTTTTTTAAAAAAAAAAACAATCAGCTTTCCCAGCAACTAGTAGAACAAGAACCAAATACCTCCCATTGGCTCCCACCTCCAATATTAGGTATAAAATTTCAACATGGGATTTGGACAAACATCCAACTATAGCAGGGATAGATCATGCCACATGCCATAATTATCACAAAGCCTGAAGCTTATTTCTGATGGACCATCTTAAATCAATGTCCACCCCTGTTAACATCACAAGGTTGAAGATTCTCCTTTACTGACCCTCTTTGAACTATATAAAATGCTCTTGTAATGCAAGGTGAATTGGAATCAGAACAAAAGGCTACTTGAAATGGTAAGGAAGAAACGAAGTTTGATAGAATTTGCCAATGAAACGGCTTATGAGTATTTTTTTTAAAAACAAATTTAATTCATTCAGTAGGCATTGGGCTATTCATATTTTGAATTTATCTTGTCAATTTGTTATAGAGTTTTTCAAAGAATCTATTCATTTTGATTTAGAAAAACTCTTAAGTTGTCAAATTTGTTGCCATATAGTTGTTCATAACATTTAGTTAGGAACATTTGATATCTGTTAGTACCTCTAAGGATCTCCCTTGTTTTATTAATGATATTGGTAACTTATTCTTTCTCTCTTTTTTTTTATGTTTAGTCTTGCCAAAGATTTAACAATAATTTGTTGAAAGATTTATAATAGTTCCTTCAAAGAACCAATTTCTGACTTTACTAATTTTATTTATATTTATTATAACCTTCTACTTGGGGTTTAATTTCCTTTTGTATCCTAACTTTTAAATATGGAAACTTACATAATGAATTTAAAACATTTTCTTTATCCTACTATAGGCATTTTAAGCTACAAATTTGCCTCTATTTTCTACTTTAACTCTATCCCACAAATTTAAATATGCTCACTTTTATATATTCCTTATAAAATGTTTTCTAATTTTCTTTTTCCTTTTAAGAAGTTTTGTTTTGATTGACAAAAAAGGGAGAAGGGAGTAACATTAATAATAAACATAAGGACTTTGCAAAGTACTTATAATCACAGTCCATGCTCTCTAGTTCCTAACTAGCTTCTGCCTTCTGATTTTCATTTTTTAACAGGCTTGAGAAAAAGGAGGTTCATCAGTCCATCTCCTTACCTCTCCTCCAAATTAAATGTTTAATGAAGGCTTTGCTGACTGCTTTTTCTATAGCTATCCCTTTATCCATTACTATAGCCAAAAATAAAATGTAAAACAAGTGGGCAGTGATTGTCTTCTTTGTGAACCTTTAATCAGGATGGACTCAGTTGCCCTCAGCAGCTGATACCACTTACTCTTTTTGGTAGTCCTTCAGAGGAGCAAGAGGAACTCTATGATAACTAAGCATAAAATTCTCACGTGATGGCAAACATAAAATCTACATATTCTCTTTTATAACCACACAGAATAAAGTAGAAACAAATTAAACTATCAGAATTACGGAAGTACACCATTTTAAAGAAATGAAGGCACTGAATTTTACATTTATAAATACACTGAATGATTCATAATTTTCTTCCTAGTCTTAGAAAAGCTTTAAGTTTAGGAGTGCTGACTATCTCTCACAAAATCTCATTCTGTTCCTTTAGTCAATAACATTAATCCTTTAATTTTTGATCCTTAGAATTCTGCCATTAGGTGTCAAATAAGGTAATTCAGTTTTAGCTCAGGTAAGTGAATTCACTAATACAGATTAAATCAATTTACCAAAGTCATATTGCTAGTAAGTACCATGGGTAGAATGCAGGCCACCAGACACGACTCCAAGATTAATAGCCTAACATACACTATACCCAAAGACCAATGCATCATGTAATCTTCAATTGCCATAGGACCATAGAGGTTTCAAAATCATTAATGCAATGAAAAGTTCCTTAAATTATAATCTGTGGGGCAGCACCTGTGGCTCAGTGGGTAGGGCGCCAGCCCCATATACCGAGGGTGGCAGGTTCAAACCCGGCCCTGCCAAACTCCAACAAAAAAATGGCTGGACATTGTGGCAGGTGACTGTACTCCCAGCTACTTGGGAGGCTGAGGCAGAAGAATTGCCTAAGCCTAGCAGTTGGAGGTTGCTGTGAGCTGTGTGATACCACGGCACTCTACTCAGGGCAATAAAGTGACTCTGTCTCTAGAAAAAAAAAAAAAAAAAGTATAATCTGTGAACCACTTATACCAAGTCCTGTGCGTAGATGGAAAACAGATAAGTTCTTATTTTATTTTATATTATATTTGATTTTAAATTTGATTTTATATTTTATTTTATTGACAGAGTCTGACTCTGTTGCCTAGAGTGTCCTGGTGTCATCGGCCTAGCTCATAGCAACCTTCAACTCCTGGGTAGATGCAATCCTCCTGCCTCAGCCTCTTGAGTAGCTGGGACTACAGGTACCTGCCACAATGCCTGGATAATTTTTCTATTTTTAGTGGAGACAGGGTCTAGCTTTGCTAAGGGAAAGCAGTGAACCCTGGGATCTCTCTTGTGGTGGCTGCCTGCTTATCCAGTGGCCAAGTCCAGACTCTCACTTATACCCCTGAGGGCCAAGGCTGCTAATCTGCCACACTTAGATCTCTGCACTTCCCCAGCGTCTCAGTCTCCGCCTTAGGGTAGCTCAGTCACTAGATTGCTCTCCCAAGGTCTCCTGGCTGATCTCTGAGCTGGAACACGCAAAGGCAGCTGCTGTGTGGGCAGCCCACAGCTGAACGATATTAGCTCCTTTCCGGCTCAGCAGCTCAGATCAGGGCCCCAGACAACCCCCAAAGTCATCTGCACACACGGGCCCAAGATCTCCCAAGGCAGTTCAATCAAGTGCCCAAGTCCAAGAAAACCCAAACAGCCCACGGATAAGGCTTTTCCTGCTTGCAGTCTCACTGTTGCTATGGGTACAGCTGCAGGCAGCCTCCAACCGAACAAACGCACCTAGCCCTTGCCAGTTTTCCGCCGCTTCTGTCCTCCTCATGGGGTCCAGAAGTCTCTCACCAGCTTCCTGTGTCACCAAAGGGAAGCCTCTGGGCAAAACCCACTGGCCAGAGATGCCTGGAGCCTTCTCTCGTTGCTCTCACTGTGCCCGGCTGCACAGAGGCTGCTACTGGCCGCCATCTTTTTTCAGGTGTCAAAAGCGGTTTTGTTATATGCTGTTTTGTTTAAAGTCATAGTTTCTAAGAACTTAGTGATGACATTAGCTGAAGACTTACTATATTTGGGGATATGTTTGAGGAGTATGAATTATTTGCAAATGCCCAGACTTTTATGTACCTATACTGAGGAGCTGTTTTCTAGGAATACTGAAAAGTTACCATGTAGCTTCTACTTAAATTCTTCTCACAAGAAGCTCTGTGCTTTCCAACGTTGTATAGCCCACTGTCAGCAGAAATATTAAAAGACCACTGAAAAGTTGAGCAAAATTCATCTTTTGATCTCTTCTAACAAGTAGCTCTTGTTAATTTCTTGGAACAAAACAGAAATTGATTTTTCCTATGGCATCTTAAGGAATTTGTATTTCCAAAATTTGATGAGCAGGCCATCTATGTTTTTTATTCAAATAACGAATTATACCATTCTCCTTGTTGAAGAAAATGGAAATAAAGTAGACGCTAAGACAAACTTATTCTGTGACTTGTTAGCATTCTGCTATATTCTCCAAGCTGAGAAGCTGCTTCTTCCTTATCATCCATTTTTGATTACTCAGGGCCTGCTTTCCTGCACCTGGTGTCCTGGCAGCCTCCCCCACCCCCCAAGTATACTCATTTCTGTCCTACCTGGGATGAGCATCAAGGGAACCCTGGCTGGGAGGACATCTGGTAGGCTACCCAGGGTAAACAGAAAACAGTTCCGTTCTTGTTATGCCAAGTATGGAATATAAATTATTTTTGTGTGTCTAGCATTTAGCCTCAGTTTATTCTATAACTAAACTTTCATGACATTTTTATTTGTAGGCAGTCATTTCACGATTTATATTCCTTAAATAAAACCATGAGAGTTTCTGCCAGTTAATCTCATATGTTAAAAAAAAAAAAAAAAAAAAAAACAGGGTGGCGCCTGTGGCTCAAAGGAGTAGGGCGCTGGCCCCATATGCCAGAGGTGGCGGATTCAAACCCAGCCCTGGCCAAAAACTGTAAAAAACAAATAAACAAAACACACACACACACAAAACTAAAACACAGAAAAAACTACTTAAATGATTGTTCTTCTTCTATGTGTATATAAAGAATAAACTGATAATCATCTGGTTATGAATTTTTATAAACTCATAGTACCTTTCCAAGGGTTCTGTTTCATTCATTTTTATTTTGTGTAGGAGGGAGGAGGTTCATAGTTTGGTCATAATACTGAACGATTAAATAGACAGTTCCAATGTTTCTTTCTGGTAATAACAAATATAAATGCCTCAAGGTAATCTGTTACTCTTATTCTTGATATTATGTCTGTCAACATCTAGATTTCCGAAGTTATCTATGAAATAGCTGGTATACCTAATTTTAATCCATTTATGAGCATGAAGTTCAAAACTGCAGATAGTTCAAATTACAAAGTGCAACAAATTTCAGGTTTGGTGGTCTTTTAAAAACATTAACTAGAATTTCTGTTAATATACTATTGCTCATGTTAAGAGTATTACATTTTACAATAATGACATTAGCCAGGTGTATAAAAGGTAAATTCTTTTTTCTAGAAACAAAAGTGCAAAGGCTATTCAGCAACACTTAATGAAGGTGGAGTGTACATATATCAAGGTCATAGATTTCTTGGAAGAAAACACAGCTAAAACCAATGACGTACGAAGGGAGTTGGGACGTATTATGGGTGTGTGGGCTAGGTAGGGAACAGAGCTTAGGAGAAGCCACTGTGGCATGAAAACTATTTTGAGCTGAAGCATTTGAGTTTCTGAAATTCCTTATCTGCCTAAAAGCAGAGACTCCCTGAAGAACTCAATCGTCACAAACCCATTCCTAAGAGCAACACTTACCCTCTGCTTAGAGATAGGAGGTGGCACCGCACCCATATAGACATTGTCACAAAACTGTCCCCCCATGTGTTCTCCTCAGAGCCCATTTATCTTAACAAAAGTCATTTGATTTTCCATCAGTGCCCTTTCTCTCTGCTTTCTAAGAAATTATGTCCAGAGGTGCCCTCTGTTCAGATGGTAACTAGGTCCCAGATTTGTGCAGACTCCTTGAAACGTATTTTTTCTGTGAACTTTTGATTCATTATGTGAATAAAAATCTTATTTCTTGCTAATCCATCAGTTTAATCTTCCTTCCTTCCTTCCTTCTTTCTTTCTTTTTTCTATTTTTTTTTTGAGACAGAGCCTCAAGCTGTTGCCCAGGGTAATGTGCTGTGGCATCACAGCTCACAGCAACCTCCAACTCCTGGGCTCAAGCAATTCTCCTGCCTCTGCCTCCCAAGTAGCTGGGACTACAGGCGCCCACCACAACGCCTGGCTATTTTTTGGTTGCAGCCATCATTGTTGTTTGGCGGGCCTGGGCTGGATGCGAACCTGCCAGCTCAGGTGTATGTGGCTGGTGCCTTAGCCACTTGAGCACAGTTTAATTTTCATACCTCCAAATGCCAAACTTAATAGGATAGAGGAAAAGTTTTTCCTCTCTGACGTGGGCCAGACAGGAAAATGAGATGCTCCTTTGCCATTAAAACACCACGGCATACTAATGTGTAGGATGCTTTGATCCCCTAGAACAGTGGTTCTCAACCTTCCTAAGTCCGTGGCCCTTTACTACAGTTCCTGTGGGTCACGACCCACAGGTTGAGAACTGCTGCCCTTTAAGCTATCCTCACTCGTGATATCCAAAATCTTTAAGGAAAATATGAACCAAAATTATTTTAATCCTGATGAATATTATAACTGGAGCTGGATCTCTTTAACCGTGGTAAAGTAACTTATAAACAGTTGTGAAAAAACAGGGAAACCTTCTATAGAGCTCCATACAGCAATGAGGTTGATCGATACGGAAGCAAAGTGTCGAGTTGAAGCTTTCTCTGTTGTCTTGCACTAAAATCGACACTAGATTTCTTTATGCAGAATTAGCTATGTTCAATGCTGCATATTGAAGCCAGCCATTCATTTCATTTAATCCCTAACAGAATTTCCCTTATCACAGAAGCAGAGTCTCAATGAATATAGAGTATCAATACATATCAATGCATATGTCATTAAAAACTTCTGTAACTATTCTATTTCCTTTCTCTTAGGTCATAAAGAACTTGTTATTTTTTTGAATCATTCTGGTTGTAAGAGAAAAAAGATTAATAATAACAACAACTAACAAACAAAGACTGACTTCTTTGAATAGCTCCAGGTCTCTCACTACCTGGAGCTATGAATTCAGCAAAGGCATTTTTTAACATCTCTTCTCGCTCTAACTTTTCAAGAGTTCTAGAATGTTCTCTAAATGAATAAATCAGTGTCACCTGCTGCTTGTTGTTTCTGAACTGACGTGTGACATTATAAAAATACTCTGAGATGTGGGAAAATGGAACTTCAAAGGATTTATTTAGCTGCCTGTTTTATGTTTACATTAGCTGTACAATTAAAATTTGACACAATCTTAGATGATATGATACCAAATCTTGTCCTGTTAGAGACGTGTGCTGTCAATATTTCTGCCTAATTAAAAAACTCAGGTGCCATCTGTGCACTTGTATCACGATCAAGATGATTTTTATCTGGCTTCGGTCACAGATATTTCAGAGTCCTAGGCAGAGATGTTATCAGTAAGGTGACAGTGAGGTCATTCTCTGTTTACAATAGACATTATGAAATAATTCGGGGAATGTCTAACTGTTCAAGCCTTTTTCACGTCAAGTTTATGTGAACTTCATGCTTGGATAAAATTTTCAAAAATTCTTGGCTTGGTGCCCGTAGCTCAGTGGTTACAGCACTGGTCACATACAACGGGGCTGGCGGGTTCAAACCCAGACCGGGCCTGCTAAACAACCATGGCAGCTACAACAACAGCAATAAAAAGAAAAAAATAGCCAGGCATTGTGGCGGGCGCCTGTAGTCCCAGCTCCTCGGGAGGCTGAGGCAAGAGAATCGCTTAGGCCCAAGAGTTTGAGGTTGCTGTGAGCTATGATGCCACGGCACTCTACCAAGGGTGATATAGTGAGATTCTGTTTCAAAAACAAAATAATAATTTAAAATTTTTTTCTTTTACTGTGTCCAGAGTGAATGAGGCACTCAAAGACCTTACAGCAGTGAGGGCCTTACTGGAAAATCCATCCAGAACATGGGAGCTGAAGAAAAACGTGAAGATTTTCCCAATAAAGCAAGATCCTAAAGAAAATTCCAATTTTCCTAGATAAGATTTTTATTAAATTAGTTTTTGTGGGGCTGAGAACAAAGTGCTTCCCACATATGAAAAAGAATGCGTTTGGAAAACTTCAACCTAAATGATGAATCTAAACTTCTAGGGTAGATTCAAAAGATATTTGCAGGAAAAACAAGAGGAGAGCAATAGAGGAAATAATAAAGGCAGAATGGTATCTCTAAGTGCTGAAGCCAAGATAGGGGTATGTGGGCAATCATCGCAATGTTCTTTATTTGGAATATTGGTCTAAAATTTCTAAAATAGTTACATTTCTTGAGTTTGGGTCAAGCAGTCCTGAGTTGAATCAGGGAAGTGGACAAATTGTGTTGGAGAGTCACCAACACATTTCCTGGGGGAGTTAATGCTGATAAAGAAAATCTCCCTCTCGCCTCCTGTTACCCCCTCAGGATCTGGTTTCTTTTATTTGGCAAGTAACAAAGGACTCTTTGGAAGAACACAGGTGGGTCTTGATCCGCAGGAGCTGTTAATTACACAGGAGTTGTTAATTACTTGGAAGTAAGGAGAACCCCAGGTGTATTCTTGGTTTTTCTAGGTAGAGGGCCATGGCATCATTATAGCTCACAGCAACCTCAAACTTCTGGGCTCAAGTGATCCTCCTGCCTCAGCCTCCCAAGTATCTGGGGATTACAGGAGCCCACCACAATGCCTGGCTAGTTTTTCTATTTTTAGTAGAGGTGGAGTCTCACTCTTCCTCAGGCTGGTCTCAAACTCCTATGCTCAAGAAATCCACCTGCTTTGGCCTCCCAGAGTGCTAGGACCAGGAATATTCTTTAAAGCAGTGTCTCCCCAAGGGTAAGGGGCATGGGGTTTGGGAGGGGCAGTAGAGAAAGAAAAAGCGTCATTGCACGTAGGAGAGGGTTGTCACTGCACATGCATGGTTACTTTGTCATGCCCGTATGGAGGTGACATTAGGGTACCGAAGCTGTGACTCCTCCCCAGGTGGAGCCTTCAGCATGGTAATGGGGGAAGTTCACTTGAGTTACCTGTAAGCTGCCAGCATCTGTTCAGGGCTAGTTTCAGCCAGCAGGGTAGCCACAGGCCACAGGAACAAAAAGGCTACAGAACTGAGGAACTGCTCTAGCTAGCTCAATTCCTCAGCCCCTGGAGACCATCCCTTTCTACTTCTGCCTGTGAGGCCTTGAGAAGGGAAGGAAGGTACGGCCTCCTGTTGATGGACAATGCGGATGGGAAAGGCGGCTTTCTCAGTTGACCAGCTCTGAGCTGTTCCTCTTTCTCCTGCACTGATGTGCCTCTGAAGCCCACCAGCCAAGGGAAGCTTCCTTTCCCCAATTCCGGCCTCTCTCCCTTTCTCCCAGACATCCTCTTCTACCTCCGAGGATGTTAAAGCTGGGAGAACTTACAAGAGTCTGTAAAATCTTGGAACAACTATGAATTTGTTCCCTCCCCACTCACCTATACTATTGTTTTATGTCAACTCTGATTTAAGCATTATAAAAAGAAGGCCTGAGTCCATGGGTGGATGTCATGTCCTGGAAAAATGTTTATCCCTCTGCTCGATGCTCCTTCTGCAGTGTTAATGGCAAAGGACAATGTGTTTTATGGCGCTGACCTGATTTATTTCATTCAGGTTGCTCAGAGCCTCAGGTCGCCTCCCTGAGCAGGCTTGAAAATTCCCACGGTATGGCTAAATTTATTTCTCCCCCAAATAAAAGTGATACCAAAATACAAATGGGAAATCTATAAAATAACACATGCTAGATCTGTCACAGGTACGGAGCACAATCCAAGGCACATGTTCAGTTAGTATTGAGTGTTTAGTCACCACTTACTATGCTCTAATTCTCTTGCATATTAAGCAGAAAATGGATTTCTATTATTATAAAAAAAATGAATTTTCCCTGAGCAAGGAGGAGCTTTCTAAAGTGAGAGGTCTATAAAAATTAAACAATATGGAAGACAGTGATTTTTTTTTTTTCTGTCACTAGAGGGATGACCCTGATGACAGGGAAATGATAGGGGTGAGCCAGGTGCCTGGGGACTCTGGGGATCCACAGTCATGAACAGCAAACTTCTTAAGCTACGTGGAATGGAGCAGTGAAGAAGGTCTCAGGGAAGGGTTTGGGACTGTACCAGTCCCACCTCAGGTTAAAAGCTCCAGGTGTTATAAGGTGTCCCACTTATGTAGTGTAAGTTAAACAGAGAAAGAAGAGGATGAGAAAGTTAGTTAAATAGTTTAATCAGAGCAGTTTTACAGTTCTAAAATTAACAAGCAGACTTGTAATAAAAGAGCTCCAATGTTTGCAAAATGATCTGGCTTCCATTCTGAATCCGTCTTTTTAATCGTAAAGATTAGCATTACATTTAAAAGGACTCAAAATGGAAAAAAAAAAAAGAATGGAGTGATTTATATGATCATCCGTGTTTCGTGATGCAACTGATGAAATCCCTGAATGGATATTGCTTCAGCGTTGAGATTAAAAAAATGGCCTGCCAAGAAGTCCTTAATCAACCACTGATCACAAGGTGCCTCAAAGGAAGAGAAAAACTCCAACTACTGTCAAGTTCATAATGTATCCCATTGTTGGTGGATGACACTGGCTCCAGATATACAAGTAAGCCCACGACACTTTATTACTATGGATAGAATTATCATGACAGTTCTGTCACGTTGATCAACTTGCTTCTGAAGGTTTTCTTTGTTCATTGAAACTTGCATAATGGACATGCAATGAACGATTTCTTTTGAAAGTGTATTTTTTGCAGTCTTTTTGTTTTCATACAAAGATTTCATAGAGTTGCAACGTTGCATCAGAGCATTACCAAAATAACAGCAGGAGCACATGGGGAGGGCCAAGGTGAATTCAGCTGAGTGAGAAGAGCCTCCTTTCATCCTGAGCCATACCACCATCTTTTTAAAAAGGTGCAAATTGCTTTCCTTATCCTCCCCCACCAAAGAAAAGAATACAGGGGGGGGAAAAAAAAACTCACAAAATTAACTAAGAAAAGAAAGGTTGATATAAAGAAAATAAAGATGTTTCTTCATGCGCATTTCTTCTGCATAGCTCAACCCACATATAGTAAGGCACTATTTCCCTTTGTAACTGGTGTCCACGGCAATCTGTGAAGTGCTCCAGTGCTCGGCGACCTTTAGACAGCTCCCTTCCAGGATGGCGAAATAAAAGAGGCTGGGTGAACGTGGCTGCCACCTTCTCTGATGAAGGTTTGGTAGCTCAAAGAGACAAGAGTCTCAGAAGAAAAATCTGTCAGTGTGTGATATGATAGAAAGTGTCCAAAATGGTGTTCTTTCCAGAGTTCCTGTATTGTCTGTGTAGGAATTTAGATTATTTTGTGGTCTTTATTCTCAATGAAAATACACATGGTGGGGGGGAAACTCGGTCAGGTCTTCGGACACAGAGCTTTGACGCTCCTATAGAGCACACGGTGCTGGCGATTCACAAAATCAGCGAGATGTTTCCAAGAGAACAGACAGGTGAGGGGCAGAATGAGATACAGAGGAGAGCCAGAGCCTGTTTTGGTTTTTAGTGGTGATCAGGATCTGAGTTTAATTTAGCTGGTCTTCATACTGTTTCCGGAAACAATCCCCTGCTGGGAAGAATTCCCAGCACCTTTCTTGATACATCTTCCAGACATAAGATTCCTGTAAAAGTAAAGGAGATGTGTTAACATTTCCTCTAAGTCTGTGCGCTAACTCAAAATACAGGGTAAAAATTCAACTTTGTTGTTCTGTAGAGCACATGTACTTTGAGAAGTCCTGACTCATTTAGATAGTCCCTTATTGTAGGACCTTATATACTTCTAGTAATAAATAATCAGCCCTCATTCTGACCATAATATAATAATGATCAAAAGTATATTTAGGATATAGGTTTGTTGAGGATTTTCTTAAACGGTTATTATTAATAATCATTGCATACTTCTAATTCAAACTATGTTAACAATTTGTGGGAACACTTGTGAAAGAAAACTTTCAAATAGCTTAAAAACCTTAGATATTCAACGTGCAGTTCATATCAACCCAATACTCTGCGTTGAAGTTCATGTGAGATCACCTGTTATCTGATTAAGCAATCAAGGACATTAAACAATAATTAAGACCACTCAGTTTTCTTATAACAGATTTCAAAACCCAAACTCAGCATTTTGAGCTAACAAAAGCTTGTTTTGTGTGAAATTAGAAGTTTTACTTTTTTTAACAAAGCCAATCTTTTTCACCCTTATCCAAGATGACGAGCATTTTTTGGTTATCAATATATCACAACTAATATCTGAAAATAATTCCACCCCTGACTGTTTAATGGAACATTCTGTTCCAGCGTTCAGGGCTTCTCTACCATTTCATTAAAAGGATGCTACTTAGACACTGTTTACCTACCTGTCCTGTGTGTTCTGTTTCATCTTTGTTTATGAGATACATCAGAAAAAACCTACAGATACAGAGAGACCGATGAGAAACGCAGTGCATGACACTATCAGTGTAAATAGGGCATATTTTTATACATTGTGTGTTGCATTCAATTATGGTGGATACAGAGAAAACTCCACATAAACATTTTCTGGAAAATTAATTACAGGGTACCAGAAGGAGGTAAAGATTTTTTTGACTTGGCTTTGCTGATCTGATGCACAATTTTACCCTAGAGGCACTTGAGCTTCAAGTTAGCAATATATACATTTTTGTCAGGATTGAATCGATACTGATGGATTTTAATTGACAACTAGCTTAATAACAAGTTCTGATTTACTGAGGAAGTTCAACTGAATATAGTTAAAGCATTTTTCCCCCCCATGCTGCTTTTCTGTACCTCATCTGTTTGGTATTAAAATTTGATTAGAAAAGGAATAAAAATAACCCTTTACCAAATGATACTTTTGGCTAGTCCCAAGTAATGGCCAGATCTCTCCATATTAAGAAAAGCAGCCTTTAACTGGGTTAACAATATTGCCTGGAGAGATCTGTAAGTCCTCAAAAGAGACAAATGCAGATTCACCAGCCAGTCTCTGAAACAGCCAGAGGACTTCTGTTTGAAAGGAGCAACATGGGCCTCTACCTGTAAGGGACTCTGCTGCACCCTGCCCACCTCTGCATTTTAAGTTTTAGAAGTTTTAAGTTTTAGAAAGTGGCATCTATGCTGAACAAGGTGGCTCACACCTGTAATCCTAGCATTTTGGAAGCCTGAGGTGGTGGACTGCTTGAACTCAGGAGTTAGAGACCAGCCTGAGCAAGAGTGAGGCCCTTTCTCTACTAAAAATAGAAAATCAAGACAGGTCTTGTGGCGGGAACCTGTAGTCCCAGGGACTGGGAAGATTGCTTGAGCCAGGAGTTTGAGGTTGCTGTGAACTCTGATGCTATGATGCCACAGCACTCTGCCCAGGGTGCCAGAGTAAGACTCTTAAAAAAAAAAAAAAAAAAAAGGCATTCACCTGAAGAACAGCAACTTAATTTCTTAAGGAAGCCCATTCTAGAGGAAAAGAGAGTGACTTTCTCTCAAAGAATGTGCAGCAACTATGAAGAGCAAGAAGGAGCTCTGTCTCATGTCTCTCCAGCTTGCTGTATGGGGGCACCGGGGCTATCGGGAGGGGTGGGGAGCCTGGGACAGGTGCACTCACAGATAATTGGCCAAGTTGTGCTCCTGTAAGGTGTGGGTTTCAAAGCCGTGTGGCACTGTGTCGAAGTAATCATTGCCTATCCCACAGATGAAGCATTTGGTCTGGAAGACAAAGGAAGAGGGGAATGTCAGGGCGTGTAGAAAGCAACGTGACTTGATATGTTAGGCGGCTGTGCGGGTGACATCGGTGTCCGGGTGTGGAGGCCACGCCAGGTCCACGAATAGAAATTTAACTGTCGGCCAAATGATATTTTGTGGTTGATTTGGGGTCCTCAAACTGCGGCCCGCGGGCCACATGAGGTGGTGAGATTGTATTTGTTCCTGTTTTGTTTCTTTCAAAACAAGACGTGCAGTGTGACAATGCCTGAAAGGCCATGTCTTTTCCTTATTTTCTCCAGCTTAGGTGAAACATCCCAGCTTCATGGTCACTCTGGCTGTGACATTGCCTCAGGTTACCTGATCAACCATGTCCTCAACTAACCTGCAAACTCAGCATCCACATGACCAAGGGGGGGAAGGTACAGAATACTTTCTTTTGGGGAGTGAAAAATCAAATCCCAAGCTCTGAGGTGTTCCATCGGTGATGCAGGGAGGGGCTGCCCTGTCCAGGCGCTGTGCTAGCTACAGAATGAGCCAGCAGATGTGCACTGGGAGTAACTTCCACCTCTAGGAGACTGTGCTGCCTCTCTTTGCACTACCCCACCATCGCTCTCTCTCACTGCAGCCTGTACAGAGTGACCTGCTTAGTTCTGCCCTCTGCCGGCCTATTCCAGAAAACCCGAGGAGAAGCTGAGCCTCTGTTTCATTATTAGAATTCCATGTGTGTAAACGCAAATGAATTAAACAATTATTGTCCTCGCATGACTCAGATGCGCATCTTTCCCTGCCGACGGGAAGCTGTTTAATACCAATGGAGGCATGTTTATGTCTGGATTCCAGGGACGGCAGTCCAGATGATTAAGTTAATTTACAAAATTCTTCCTGACTTATTGATGAACAGCTGCTGAAAGCAGGCCAAAATCAGCCATTTGGGAGAGCAATCAGGTCCTTACACCACTCCGCCGATGGCGTCTCTTACACTGAACAGGTTTGAACCACGCTCATCAGCTTTGTCCACAAACCTGCTCCTCCTCTGGATTCCCCGAGTCAGCGAACTGTGCTGTCATCCTTCTGGGGGCTCGAGGCTGAAACCCTGGTACCCCCATGCTTGCTCCATCCTCCTCATCTTCTGCCTCTGTCCCGTCACCAACTTCTTGCTGCACATCCCAAATCCCGAGTGAATCCATCTAGTTCCTGCACCCTCAGACCTTTAGCAAAGGTCTCATAATCTCCACGGGGAAGTGCTGATGGCTTACTCTGCCCCGGTTCTGCCAGTCTCTAGAGTAGTCCCTGTGTTTTAAACCTTAGCTCTCTTTTAAAAATGCAAATCCGATCACCTTGCTGCCCCACTTACAGCCCTTTTCTTGTTTCCCGCAGCTCATACCTTAAAGTGCAACTTTCTCAAGAGTGATTAGGCCCTTTATTCTTTGGCATTCCTCTCCAGCCACCTCACTAGAGGATAATGCTGTATCTCGAACCACTTATGCTTCCAAGAAAAAAGTCTGCCTATCAAACTGTCCAAAATCAGAGTCTTGGCGTGCCATTTTGGGTGGCGACTTTCTCCTGGAACCCAAGGTTAATGGTGGCCCTGGAGGCATGCACAGTGTGGGGCGCAGGGGACAGGTGGGGGTGGGGGTTGCCTACCCTGCTCCACTCTGTCCCTATCGCAACCACATTTCTACAGTCTTTAGGTCTTAGCCTGGCTATCCCTTCTGCTAAGAAGTTCAGTGATTGTCTGGGAGTGGGATAGAGACCAGCCCTGGAGACCCAGCACGCAGGGTTTTACTCTCATAAAGGGCTGACTCCCCTACCTTGCAACCATTGACCGGCTCCTGCGTGATTGTTCAGTTTCTGTGAATGGCCCTCCTGCTCCCTGAGGGGCAGGATAGGGCCCTGCAGTGGTCGGTGTGGACTTGGACGTCACTGCACTTCTAGTCCAGCACACTTACCGCCCAGTTGTGTGGACTGCTTGAACAGAAAGCAGGCCAGGGAACCAGGCATCATTTCTGTCCTTTCCTCTCTTTCTTCCATGTTCACGCGTTTGGAAAACAAGTGCCCACAACAGGGAAGAAGCTGAGTGACAGGCGGACAGGCTTACCTCCATGTCTTCTTTGACCTGTTCCTGTTGGTCTCTTAGTTCTCCAAAAGCATCAATAATTAGACCTGATGTTGAATAAAGACATTCATCAACCAGGGAATGAGAATTAAGTTCATAGCTCCTTGGCCAAGCCTTCTGAGGGAAGGGAAAATATACAACTACCTTGCGAAGTAAATGCTCAGAACGTGATGAGATGGTGAGTGCTCACTGCTGCCCCTACGAGGGAGGCTGTCTCTCTCTGGAAGGGGGGGACACACAGTGACCAGGACACTCACTAAAGAGTATCTTGAAATCAAACGACAGAGAGAGAAGGCCCTTTGCTAGCCAGGCACATACAGATAGCATGCTTTTTCTTCTGCAAAAGAGCAGTTGAGATTCACGGTGGTAAAGTACAAAAAACGCTATTCCTAAGATTTTCAGGGACCCTTTTGAAAATAAAAGATGACTATCTAAAGCAGCGGTTCTCAACCTGTGGGTCGTGACCCACAGGAACTGTATTAAAGCCTCACGGCATTAGGAAGGTTGAGACTACTGATCTAAAGTGTGAGAAATTTGCCTCAATGTTTGCAATGCCTCAATTTGCAATGTTTTCACAAGTTTCTCCCCAGGAAACTTCCCGTCATGTCATGATTCGATGCAATCAGAAACTGCCTGAGTGGTTTGGCCTCAGCTCCTTCTCGCTCCGGGGCCTTGGGGGCTGCCACCTTCCTCCACATGCTTTCCAGCTGTGCCCTCTCATAAATCACCCCATGGTTACACTCACTAAGACACCACAAAGGGATCAGGAGTCCCTTAAGCTTGCCTGTGCACTTTACTAAAAAATAGTATCATTCTAGGCCCCTGAAACTTAGAGAACATTGTCACATTTATAGACATTTAATTCAAGGCAGAATCAATGCATTAAGCAGAAAGAGATAACATAAGTGATTTTTCTGAGCGAGGAAACCACCACACTCCAGGTTGCCCTAAAGTAAAAGAGTTAACAGCAGGTTAACACAGCACGGAGTTAACGGTTAACACAGTCTGGATCCAGGCTGCCCGGCTGTGGGTGGATTCCCACCCCAGCACTGTGTAGCTGTGCACTTTGGTGAAATTACTTAGGTTTACTGTGGCTGAGTTAATTCGTTAATGTGTATCTATGTGTAAATGTGCACAACAGCACCATTCTCACAAGGTTCGTGAAGAGGTAAAGTTAATCAATGCACGCTCCTGGCACACAGTAGGTGCTCAACGATGATAACAGCTCTATGATTATTTACAAGGCACTGATTGCGCATCAGGTACTACATTAAAGTACCTGAATGAACATTTTTTAAAACCTCTTAATAACTGCAGGGCTCGGAGATTCAAAGGATTCCCATCTGATGGACTCGCTGAGGGGAAATGGCTCACCCAACCAAACTCACCCACCCAAACCCCTAAAGCCTCAGGAACAGGAGTCTGAGTCCCAGGGCTGTGACTCAGACTAAGGAAGGCACTCTTTCCATTGTGTTATTTGAAAGAAAACAAAAGAAAACCCATACCCATCACCAGGCTCCCAGCCTGCTTTGCATCTCCCACTACAGATTTCACAATGAAGAAATACCAAAGGGAAAAGTTCCATTTGGCTTTCCCAGAATACCATGGACGTACTGATCGTACCTTGAATATTAGCTTCAACAATATGTCCCTCAAATGCCAGATGCTTGTGAGCATGCGTGAGGATGATGCTTACCTTGTATTATGGCCAACAGAATGACAATCACGAAGAAGAAGAAAGTGATGTCAAAGATGATGCGGTAGATCTCATATTCGTCTCCTGCCGGGTCTTCAATCTCATCCCCGATGCCCCCTCCAGCGCGCACCCCAACGTACATGTGGAACATATAGCACTGGAAAAGAAGATGGTGCCACTTCTTGGAGGGACACATCTCTCTGTGGGGTGCCTCGCCTAAATCCAGGGCAAAGCGCTCAGACACACCATCTCCGGGGCTCATCAAGACCAAGAAGATGCAAGGAGCCCAGCGGCGCCCCAGTCCTGCGGACCATGCATGCCCTGAGAATCAGCAGTGTGGGGCTGAACCCTTTGAGCAGTAGTTAAATAAGAGAAGCTGTTTTGCCTGCCCTGCAGAGATGAAACTTGCTTTCTTGCCCCCCTTTTAAATACGTTATCAGCCATTGTTGTCAACTCACTACCCTATGTTCTCCATCATCCAATCTTCCTGGGGGCTGGCGATTCTTTCAATCCTGTTTTGGCATTTTTGCATTTTGCATGTACGCCTTGTGTTCGAGATCAGGAAAGGTTTCTGAGGACTCAGAGAGTTGCTGCGCTGTCTCAATCTGCCACGTGACATGTGAGTCAATGCACACCTCTCTCCAGGCTTCCAGACTTCACAGTTAAGTTGGTGTAGACTCTCCTTAATTTCCCCTCGGCATCCCCTCCCAACTGATCCCCAATTCAGGTCCGGGCCCACAGTGAACCCCAACAGAGTTGGTCTGTTTTTATACTCAACAAACCTGCTCCTCTCTGGAAGTGATGAGAATGTTAGCATTCTGTGGGGCCTCTTTTGGTTCCAGTATTTGTAATTGTCATGCAAACAGTTGGTTTCCACTTGCTACTGTGTTTTAAACAAAACTGTATTCTGCCTACTCTGTTTGGCACCTCTGTCTCAATTTGGACAAAAAAAAAAAACAAAAACAAAAGTCCCTTGCTAATATCTCGGCTCCAAAGCATCTAGGATAATAAGGTAATCATATCATGATTCTTATCACCCCAGTGAAGCTTCACCTTAAGTAGCTTTGTGTGCAAAATCTCTGAGAATTCCTCTGGGAACTTAATTTGGATACTATGCCTGGCTCTAGTCTGGTACCTCTCCATGTTCAGCTCTGGTCCCTTGGTCGCCATACCAATACCCACAGTGAGCACGAGGGATCACGCAGTGCCCAGTCCAGATTCTGGAATGTCCTCGCTCTCCGGCCCTGACTGTCTGAGGTATTGTGTGGGACAGCTCTCGTGACTAAGGTCATTCACCTAATTTCTCTTGCTGTTTCCTGCTAACTGACTTTTGTTTTATAATCTGGTTTCCCATATGGAGTTTTTCTCCAGCAAAGAGACTGTGTTGACTTGTGTCAACTTGTTGCTTTAATTCTTAATAAGCTGGCACTGAGAATCATACATCAGGTGTATATAATACCTATCAATGTGAGTCTGTTCCAAAAGAAATGATTCACTTTGAGTTAAATATGTAAAGTTGAAGATAAAAACATGCAATGAAGCTAAATTACCAAAGACAATGTCTCCTTTTCAGGTCTCTTGTCAGCCATTTAACCAATCTTTCTGGGCAATGTCCCTATCTTGCAACTATAAATTTTTTTTCTTTTGAGCCAGGGTCTCACTCTGTTGCCCAGGTTGGAGTACAGAGGCACAACTGTGTGCTCACTGGAACCTCAAACTTCTGGGCTCAATCCATCTTCCTGCCTTAGCCTCCCAAGTAGCTGGGACTATAAGTGCGAGTGACTGTACCCTGCTGATGTAAAACTTTTTGGTGGAGGTGAGAGTCTTGCTCTATTGCCCAAGCTGCTGTTGAACTTCTGGCCTCCGCAATGCTCCTGCCTCAGCCTCTTAAAGGGCTAGGATTTTAGGCATGAGTCACTATGTCCAGCCACTACAAGCATTTTTTCTGAAGGGAAATACTTCTCGCCGAGTTCAATAGCAGACTTACGGCCCTGCTGAAAATATAAGTAGAGTCTGTGCATTTGATTATTTAGGTTTAATAATTTAGGTTTACCAAAATCTAAAAAGAATAAAATGCTCAGTTCACCTACAGGATTTTGACACTGATTTTCCCAGTTTCCTGCTTTATTACCTGTCAGCCCCAGTCATTGCACACTGATGGCTGTGGTGGAGGACCAGGGGCTGGCAGTGCACACCTATTCACACAGCTGCTGGGCTTTCAGCTACCCAATTATCCTGCTGCAAATGCAAATCCTTTCATCTACCTCCCTTTGCATAGAATCAGCGTACATCTGATAGAATCACCTTGTATCTGATAATAAGAGTTGGAGACTGAAAGGAATAATTCAGCCAGGAAAACAGATAGACTTCATTCAGAGAATCCAAGTAATGAGGAAGGAAGGTGCCTGGTCCTACAAACACTGAGACTAGGCAGTTAATTATTATGATTTTATATCCTACAGCTTCTCCCTTCATTCATATCTTTCACGGATCAGTTCTGGGGCTGATCATTATGATGCTGCCTTGAGGACACTGATAGATGGGTGAGGATGTATATGAAATCTTTATCTTGGTGAAAAAAGAGAGACACATTATTTGTTGGGAAGGGAGAGTAAAATAAGTGAGAACAATTAAGGGAAGTAATTTAGAACAATCCCCTAATTACCTAACCAGGTTTACTTCTCTAAGAGAGTACTTTCTGTCTATATCCTCAGAAAAGCTTTCCTGCAAAATACAAGGTCTTGATACTGTCCCTGCAGCCTCTGGCTCAGGAGGAGTGTGGGTCTGAGCCCTGTGGATTTATAAAGAGCTGCCCTGGTGAGCCCACTTTCCTTTGGAGGAACATTCTTAGCTATGTCAAGTCAGTCTCCCTGGCTCTCTAACTAGCGTCATCTTTTTACTCTGGACTCCAGATTATTTTTCACTTTCTCCTCCCACATTCTTGTAGAGGAGGTTCAAATTCTATCAGGATACTGCTGGCTTAATTAGATTCTCAGGCTGAAAACGCCATAATCCTGGGAGGAAAAAAACAAAAACAAAAACTGCTGTGTGAATCATGGAGTCCATAACACTACAGCTGCAGCGCCCCCTGCTGTAAATTATGACAAACAGGTGGGTGAACTGCCTCCGTAGGGAAACCTAAGAGGTTTGTTTGCTCTGTTCCAGGGAAACAGCCTGAAACAACAAAGGCGGTGGGAATGCAGGAGGAAGCCAATAAAATATGAAATGAATGAGGAAAACTCATCTCAAGAGACTTCCCCCTGTGAAAAATGCTAAAGAGATTGTCGTTCAGAAGGGATTGTCTTTTGAGAACTCAAGGAAGTATACATCTTTCCGTTCCCTATTCCATACTTTTTCTGGTTCCTGGCTGGTTTTCATAAGCCTCCACTTTGAAAGAGCACTGCTGTAGGTGATCAGTTACACTTTAAATTTTGTCGGCCTTTTAAGGAAGCCTTTGCACAAGTACCAGTAGAAAGCAAATTAAAAGGAGGGGGTTAGACTCTCAAAGAGTAAGGTTACTATAGGTATTGTGGCTGCCAATCAAGGTGAGAGTTTGTAAGGACAAGCAGGAAGATGTGAGCTTGCACAGAGCCACATGGACTCCTGTCCGGCTCCACTGACGGGCAGCGGTGCATCCTATGTGTGTGTTGGGAGCTGCAGCGTGGCTGCTGTCTTGGAACAGAGTTTTCTCTTGTAGGTAAACATCACCCCATGTCACCCCAGTCAAGATGGTAGATAAGTCTACGGTCATGTGTACAGAAACAAAACCTACACCCCAGCTAGTCACAGTCTCAGCTGTAAGGACAGAAATCCCTCAAACTGAAGGTGTTTAGGCTGAAGGCAAGTCCACAGTTCAAAACACCACGAGGCCTCATTTCTTCAACTGAATGCGAGGACAAAATCAACCAGGTGAAGGCAGTTGTCTTCCTAAACAAAATTAACACAAAAGCAAAGGAAGCACTGAGGTCCTAACAGTTGTCTAAGTACCCTGTGACTACAACTGCACAAGGCCAGCTGTGCTGACCACGTGCTGCCGAGAGACTGGGATATTGCAGGTGTCTTACCGTGGTGGGAGATCTAGGGTCACACGCTGTCCCCACAATCACACACAGAATGTTTAATAATACTAAACTTTACAAAAATAATTGACTGAACATCACTCTTCAAACACTGCCATTGAAAAGTTACTCTCTGACTCGTCCTGACTTTCCATTAATCTTCAGCAATTCACTGACCACCAGAATAAATGAGCTGAGTCGACTTTTTCTCAGGTGTTTGTTCTGGGGCGTAAGTGAATTTCCTGGGAGTCGCTGTAGGCATCACACCTGCCGTGAGTACCTCCTGGCTCTGCTGTGCCTTGCTGCCTTCCCTGGCCTTGTGCTCCCCTCCCTGTTTTCAGGGTGGAGAGGCTCCAAGCAGGGTGAATGTTCAGGGCGGCACAGAGAAAAGAAGGTGAAGGGTCACTGAGGTATCCTCAGCTCTGGCCCTGGAATGGGTAGGTTGGGGAAGAGGAGAACAAAGAGGACGTAGTAAAGCATCACAATTAATGACCCTGCTGGACAGTGATTACCAGTGACTAGTGTCTTCTTGTGTTGAATCCGATTTTTGTACAGTTGCTAGAAGGAAAACACAAAGGAAAAATAAAAAGGACCCAAGCAAATGAAAACCCCACCTTATAAATTTTTCTCTGCTGTGTAAGAAGAGCAACAAAAGGACAGATGTGATGTGATGTGGGTACAAGGAGGGAGCAGGTGGCCCTGACCAGGGGGAGCTGAAGAGGCAGCAAGTGAAGGGACGCCAGGCTGGGCCTATGGGCTGTATTTCCAACAATTAATCAGAGACAAGGAGTATCAGAGAGGAAGTCTTGCATCTCAGTTATGCCAACTTACGAAGACATAACATAAATCTAAAGTATTATTTAAAGGATTTTAGTCTATGTCCATATCAATACCTTCCACTCTTTAGTATGACATTTCATTAAACTTATTTTTATTTCCCTGACCACTAGCCATTTAAAGCAACTTTTTAATGGCAGTATTTGAGGAATTATGTTCAATTATTTTTGTGAAGTTTAAAGTCATTAAATGTTCTGTATGCGAGAGAATTGCTGATTTGCAAGTTTCCCCAAACTTATGGAAATTCTAGACTATTCTTTTCTTGGAAGTTCATCTTAGAATAAGCTTAAGAGAGTTTCTAGAAAGGTGTTTAATATGTAAACTCCTTGAGGGCGGGGACTGTGCTTATTCAAGTCTTATCCTCAAGTGCCTGACACAAAAATATCACCAAAATTAATAGCATAAGCATCAATGGAATGGAATTACTATCTGTGAGGTAGCATGAGGCAGAGTGCTGGATAGAGTCTAATCTGAGTGTGAAAATTATGACACGTTACTCAAACTCTTCGTAGCTCAATTTCCTCTTCTGTGAAAAGGGGATGAGGACAGTAGTTACCTAAAGCACGGGATTATTAAGGTTTAAATGAGTTCATATTTGTAATGTGCTTGGGATAACACCCAGCAAAATATCATTTATAGCAGGTGCTGTATAAGTACTTGATAAATAAATGACTAATCTAAATTACAAGACTATGAAATTAGAACTGGAATGGTATTTTCTTCCATTTGGAGAGTTACATTTGTGGATGAATGACTGGGAACATCTCAATTCTTTTAGCTTTTCCAAACAGGTGACTAGCACATGGAAATCACAAAGTCATGTAAAATGTCTTCAGAATGGCAATAATGACAGGAAATATTGAAAATTATGAATGATTTCCATACAAATAACACATTTGCTTGGCTGTCCACTATGTATGGGCCTACAGATTAGAAGCTTTTTTTTTTTTTTTTTCTTTCTTCATTACCTCCCTAAAACATCCCTGTTGTTCCAGGCCTTCAAAAAAATCTTGACCTAGGAAAAGAGTATTAATTTTCATGTTCACAAGCTATTATGTATCCTCAGTTTATTTTTTGTTGAGACAGAGTCTCACTCTGTCACCCTGGGTAGAGGGCCACAGTGTCATTATAGCTCATGCCAATATCAAACTCTTGGGCTCAAGCAATCCTCTTGCCTCAGCCTCCCAAGTAGCTGGAACTACTGGTGCCCACCACAACACCCAGCTAGTTTTTCTATTTTTAGTAGAGATGGGGTCTTGCTCTTGCTCAGGCTGGTCTTGAACTCCTGAGTTCGAGTGATCTACCTGCCTTGGTCTCCTAGAGAGTTAGGATTATAGGTGTGAGCCCCGTGCCAGCCTGTTTCCCCAGTTTTTAACCTACAACTTATTTAAGAGTTATTATTTATTGTTTTTGAGACTTTTCTTCTTTAAAAAAGTTAGGAAGAGAACAATAATTCCTAATCACAACAGCCTAGACGATGACAACCTTGTTGGAAGATCTCTAAATTAGTAATAAGAGCAGCAAATATTTTCTTTAAAAAAAGAGGAAGAATTGCCAGTTCTAGGTTAATGATCCCCTATGATGGAGAAATTATTTTTAAATATGGCAAAGCTTTTTTACACACACAAGAAAAACAGGGTCAGAGTAGTTAGGCAGTGGGCCAAGAATGGAACATCAGGGCTTATCTCGGCTTCTGTCCTGTGAAGTCCCCGGCCAGCTATCTGAGTGTCTTGTTCCCTCCTCCCTGACAGAAAGTCGTCCCCCTATAGAGTTGTACTAATTTTGAGAAGAACTAAATTAAGATCTCTTTTATAACATGGTGGGAAAAACACTGTTTTAGGCTCTTAAAAATAAATAAATGCATCCGATAAAAAAAAATTTAGATAGAAGTATATATAATAAAAAGTGGGTAAAATTCTCCCCTGATCTGTGGTTCTCCTCTGCATAGGAATCCTTGTTAACAGTTATTTTATTTATTTTTTGCAGTTTTTGGCCAGGGCCGGGTTTGAATCCGCCAGCTCCAGCATATGGGGCCGGCGCCCTACACCTTTGAGCCTCAGGTGACGCCCTGTTAACAGATTCTTATGAATAAATGCCTCAGACAACGTTACACACATCCTAGCATATCTGTATTAGACATTCCTGTGTGTAGGTGTATAATCTTACACGATTAGGATTCTATCATAATACTGATCAGGATCTTGGCTTTTTCTTTTCGAATTAAGTGTAAATTTGTATGTCTTGCCATATCAGCATATACAGATTTCTCTCATTTTAAATAGCTGCATAATTATTATGAATTTATCATCATTGATTTAATCAGGACTCTGTTGATAATTTTTTCATTAATCTTTTTTGAACCTGTTGCTCCGGCTAGAGCACTGTGGCATCATAGCTCACAGCAACCTCAAACTCTTGGGATCAAGCAATTCTCCTGCCTCAGCCTCCTGAGTAGCTGGGACTACAGGTGCCTGGCACAAAGCCCAGCTAATTTTGTCTTTTTTTAGTAGAGATGAGGTCTGACCCTTGCTCAGGCTGGTCTTGGTCTCCTGAGCTCAGGGGTCCCCTGCATCGGCCTCCCACAGTACAAGGATTAGAGGTGTGTGAGCCCGGTCTTATTGATACTTTTATATTATTCCTAATTTGTGAGAGTAGCCAATATCCTGGAAAAAAAGAGAGGTATATTTGTGAGTAAACCTTTAGGTAAATTACTAAAATAAATATATATAGATATATTAAACAATTTAATAGATACTGCAAAATTTCTCTCAAATTGTGCTAATTCAAATTCCTGACGAGAATCATGAAAGTGATGTTTTTCCTATCAACTCACCAACTATAGTTATTTAATACTTCCCATAAACTTTAATACTTTGTGAATCTGATAGGTAAAAAGTGGGTTTTCATTGTTTTGATTGCATTTTTTACATTAGATAGAGGCTGAACATCTTTCCATATTAATCAGCCCACTGAATTTATTTTACTGTGAACTGTCTGATCATATCATTTGTTCACTTTTCTATTAGCTTATTTATTTCTTCTTATTAATGAGACAAGAGCTTTGTAAATGAATCAAAGTGGTCATTTGTTACTGGTGTTGAATGTATTTTTCTCACTTTATCATCTGTCTTTACGACTTTGCTCATAGTTGTTCTTTTTAAAAGTATTTTTTATGTTTTCAAGGATCCTGGGTTTTATATGATATTCAGAAAGACCTTGCCCATTTGAAAATTACTATTCTTATTTTAAGGAGTCAAATTCTTTCCTAAGTGCTTTATTTTTTTCCTGGGTTTTTTTGCACTGAAATATTTTGTCCATTCAGAGTTTACTTTGAAGATAGAGCAAGGTGGGTGTCTACCGTTATTACTGTTCCCCAAACAGTTCCCCTAAATGTGATCAATACCACTTATTGAATTACTTTTTAATTTCATGATTTCAAAAGCCACCTTTAACATCTTTTAATTTCAGTGAGTATTTGCACCTGCTTTTAGACTCTATTCTGTTCCACATATTTACCATTCTCCCTTAATTATTAGTCTATAATACTGGTAGTCCTCTCTTATCAATCCCAGGTTGTTTATTTTTTCTAGAGTAATTTTAGTGCCATATGTCAGTCCTTTGTATTGACACTCCAACCCCAAATTACGTAGGTATTTTCACAAGGAGCTCACTGGCACATCCATCTCTTTTTAGCCAGTGACACATATTTTGTCTAATATTTTCCTTCCTGATCTAAGATCTCATGTTGGTAATTTCTGATTTTCCCTCATCAGAGAGGCAGGCCATAGGAAAGATTTAACTGTAGACTTCAAAAATCAAGACCAAAGAGGAAATGTATGTCAAGATGCTCAGTATAAAAGCAAAAACTTGTTGTACTATTAAGAGATTTATTTTGTGGACTTCAATAACTTCAGTTAAAGTCAGTAAGGCAAACAAAAAACGAAGTCTTTAAAATTTCCTGCAGGAAATAATTTCAACTGCTGTCCTGGAATATGTGAACAACCTGCTAAAGTGATGACATTACTCCTTCTAGTTCTAACTACGTTTACGCAGTGATACCCCTAATTATCAGGCTGGGCAGCAGATGTGCAAAATCAACAGAAAAGATCCTTCATGTTCTACTAAATATGATAATTGTTGATTCTTTAAAGAGCCATCCAACTTTTTCACACTGTAGACTATTTTCTATTTGGCACTGTTGAAGAATAACTATACACGATTTCTTAGATTGAAGAAGCAAAAGCATTTTTTTTCATTCATATGAGTTCAAAGTTCATGAACTTACCGTTAACATATCATCACACTTCATATCTGGTGTGTCACCATCTTCACTTTTATTGTAGAATTTTCTGAAAAAATTGAACGCCACCACAGTATACAGGTATACGACAACAGCTAATAAGCCGACTGTTAATACGAGCTGGAAAGCAAAGTGACATTGAACATGCATTAAAGATACAGCACATGTTACTGAAATGTTTGACGTCTGTGAGAATACAGCTGTATTCACTGACTAGAAAGAAGCTAACGGGGTCCTTATAACTTTATTATTTCCTACCCTACTTAGCTCCCCCTAGTGGAGAAACGTATTTTTAGGTTCTCTTTATCGAGTTATCAGACTATTTCTGCAAAATTTGAATATGTAATTAGCTAACAAATAGGTAGAGTATGAATAAATTATGATTTAATTTCACATCCAAATTGACTTAATGACATAAATAAGCAGCTTAACATGTCCATTTTTCTATCATGTGAATATTTGGTAGTAGATACTAAAGCAATTCTTCCCTTTTTATGAGGTCTATTTTCTGTAAATAATTTGCATTTCTAGTGAAACTCACCTCATTTTTGTTATGATAGTAAAAGGGGTTGTAAATTATTTTTTCTTTTAAATCATATCCTAGAACTAAATAGGAATTTGTATTGCTTTTGAAATCTGGGAACACAGAACTGGTAATATTGTTTAATATAAATAGTCAAAAAATTTAAACTGAGAAGTCTTGCTTTTGTAAGATAAAATGATCAGAGTAAAAAATACCACAGTTGATGAACAAAATTCTGAAGGCTGGTTTTCACAATGTATAATTAAATATCTCAGTTTGAAAGGTCTTCTTTTCAGTTCTATGTAATCTTTCATTAATTCCAAATTATACTTTAAAGTATAATTCTCTCTCTCTCTCAGAGATTTGGTAAACTATGTATATGTTAAAAATGGGACTTTCACTACGTTTGTGAAAATGTATTTTTGGTTGCCTAACAGAAATTCTGAACAAACTAACACGCCTTATCTTTAGGTATACTTTCTCTGATTGTAGCACATCCTTATAAATAATTTATATTCCTAATGAAATCCATCTCATTTTTGTTATGATAGATAACAAAAAGGGGGGTTGCAAATTATTTTTTCTTTTTAATTATGTATGTTCTTGACATTGGAACATGCTAAGTCTTTTTTTTTTTTTTTTTTTTGCAGTTTTTGGCCAGAGCTGGGTTTGAACCCGCTACCTGCAGCATATGGGGCTAGCGCCCTACCCCTTTGAGCCACAGGCACTGCCCTCTGACTAAGTCTTAATGAAGTCATGCTATAGTTATCTGGAGAAAATGTTATCTTAATAGAGAGTTTAGTTTGTTCCTATAAATGAAGTACAATGCTATTATAAACTTCTGCGTGTTTTACCTGTTAGGACTATAAAGCTCCAAATATATATGCAAATAAAAATCTGATACCTCAGAAAGAAAAGGAATAATTCAGAAATTGATTATAAGCAGTGCCAGACATTTTATGTTGAAATACACTATAAATTTTGCATCTCTACTTCTTTACATGTCCTGGGAGCTCAAACACAATTTATCAACTGACTGAGGAATGTATATAGCAGACTTCTGATCCACTGACCCTCAGCTTGCATGCACGTCAGAGTCATATCCACAACCCATGGTGACAAGTGTAAGAATCATGCTGAAATTCAGAAAACTAATGATCATGATTCTGTAAATATAACTTTGGACATAGTCCAAGACTTTTTTGAGCAATATTGATTTAGAAACGTTCTGGTCTATAAAATTCTGGAAAAGAAGGATTCTGTTAACCCAAATAACTAGCATAGAACATGTTACCACCCAGTGGACACTTGAAAAACAGCGAATGAATCAGTAAGCGTGTGCTTCTGCAGGACATTTCATCATAATGGAGGGTTTTAACAATACCAATGGGTTCCAGCAGAACGTAAATTGATTATCTGGACCTAGACCTGTTTTCCTCCAAGTCAGTATGACCCTGTCCAGTACGAAACATTATTCTTTTTTGTTCAATTTAGAAGTAGAGAAAAAAGTATGTGAATATCCAGTTTTAAAATACTACATTAAGTTCAAGTACAGACTCTCATGTTGTCCTACTGATAAAACAGTGGGTAAGGAAGCTGTGCATATTCCGTCCCCGTAATATCCAATGGAGTGAATCCTGAGCTGCGAAAAAAATAATCATGTGCTTAACATGTGGCTGGAGCTGTGCGAGGACCTCTAGATTGGTTTTTACTTTTAACCAAACAAAATTTGATAAAGTACTTTTATTATGAAACAATGAAATTGAGATTTAGAATCATTAATGTAACCAAGGTCACGATAAGACTTGAGTGTAGGTCAAGAGGGTCTCTAAAACTACTAATGCCTGTGGTTTAGGAGAGGCGCAGACCCTCTCCTCATAAATGTCTTTAAAAATGTACCTTAGCTGGTTTTATTTTGTTGGCTTTATTTGTTGCTTTTTTTGGTTTCTGCCAGGGAGACACACACACACACAAAAAGATAAACTGTTACCTGCTTGCCGTTGTGAGTGACAGAGGACAAGATGGTTCTCAGCGTCTTAAATCCCATAGCGATATCAAGAAGATGGGCAGCAAAAAAAAAGTTGTTATAATGTCCAAGGACAGACATGGTCATATACCAGGCTAGGTAGAGGAAGGACTATCAAGACAAAACAAGGGGAAAACATGTCAGAAAAAAGATCACGTGACTATTGTCCTAAATATGCCAGGGATAGAAAGTTGAACACATCCTGACCCTTACGTGGAAGCTAAAAAAAGTCGATTGTACAGAAGTAAAAAGTAGAAACAAGAATACAACAGGCTGGAAAGGGGGTAGGGGGGAATAAGGAAATATTTGTTAAAGGGTACAAAATCACAGCTGGATAGGAGGAATCAGTTCCAGGGGTCTGTGCCACAGGAGGATGACTATAGTTAACAATAATATATAGCTTTAAATCACTAGGAAGAATAACTTTCACTCGATCTGTGAAAAAAACGAAGTATATAAACAAAACATGTATACTTCCTAATATTCTGAAATAAAAGAAAAATAGCTAGGAAGATACTCAATGTTCCCAACACAAGGAAGTGGTAAGTATTTAGGGTAACAGACATGGTAATCACTCTGATCTGATCACTATACCTTATACATGTGGAAAAATCACTGTGTACTTCACAAGTATGTGTAATTAGTATTTGTCAATTATAAAATAAAATTAATTAAAAAAACCCAACTCTAATTTCATTCTATTATAATCCCTCCAATTACTTTCTCTTTTTAGACCATAAGCATTTACGATTCTAATTAACTATATCAGCTTGTCCTTTGTGAATTTTATTTTTACTTAGTTTGTTCCCAAAGGTTCAGCATTATTTTTCTCCTTTAAAACTGTAACTGTCCCTGTTTATCTTCCCACAGAGAAATTTTCTTTTCTTTTTTAGACAGAGACTCAAGCTGTCGCC
The DNA here is from genome assembly GCA_963574355.1 of Loris lydekkerianus. NCBI lineage: Eukaryota > Metazoa > Chordata > Mammalia > Primates > Lorisidae > Loris > Loris lydekkerianus. Next base: position 44,113 of record CAUYPK010032914.1, read on the forward strand.
CTGGGTAGAGTGCCATGGCATCACAGCTCACAGCAACCTCCAACTCCTGGACTCGAGTGGTTCTCCTGTCTCTGCCTCCCAAGTAGCTGGGACTACAGGCACCCGCCACAACGCCTGGCTATTTTTTTGGTTGCAGCTGTCACTGTTGTTTGGCGGGCCCGGGCTGGATTCGAACCTGCCACCTGAAGTGTATGTGGCTGGCGCCTTAGCTGCTTGAGCCACAGGTGCTGAGCCCCCACAGAGAAATATTTACGGACTTACTACTCAATAGCAGAGTTTCTCAACCTGGGAACAACTGATACTCTGGAAGGAATGACTGCCTGCTGTGAGAGCTGTCCTGACCACTGCTGGGCGGTTGGTAGCACCCACTAGATGTCATGGCCCTGCCCTCCCCACGGGCTGCGACAACCACAAATGGCTCCAGACATTGCCTGATGTCACCTGGTGGGCAGAACTATCCCAGGTGGAGAATCCTTGTTGCATAGCCAAAGAGCCAACTAACTGCCCCCCTCTCTTTGCCCCTTGCTTTGATTTTCACTTACAAAATCAGTGTTTGCTGAGATCTGCTAGTTAGAGGAGATTACATGAAATGTTTATTAACAAAGCATTTCACTTCACCTGAGTAAGAACAGGTCTAGGATAACCCCAGGTATTATTTGATTATCACTGAGAGCTGCAGTACACCTGGTAATACAGTTGATAGTATTTGCAGAAATCTCCTTGATTATAATTAATGTGATTCATTTCATACAGGCCAGAAAACATACTCTGGCAGGGGGCAGAATAAAAACAGTGATTGCTGTCAATTTGAAGATTATTTATGTATTTATTTTATTTTTGTAGAGATGGGGTCTTGCTATATTGAACTCCTGCGCTCAAGCTATCCTCCCATTTTGGCCTCCCAAAGTGCTGGGATTACAGGTGTGAGTCACCACATTCCTCCTTTTCTTAATGTTTTTTTTTTTTTTTCTTGAGACAGAGTCTCATTCTGTAACCCTGGCTAGAGTGCTGTGGTATCATCACAGCTCACTGCAAACTCAAACTCCGGGGCTCCAGTGGTCCTCCGGCCTTGGAGTAGCTGAGACTATAGGCATGTGCCACCATGCCCGTCTAAGTTTTCTATTTTTTTTTTTTTGTAGTGATAGTCTTGCTATGTGGCTCAGGGTGGTCTCAAACTCTAGGCCTCAAACAATCCTCCTTCCTAGGTCTCTCAAAGTGCTGGGATGGGCTGGTTAGTCTTTCCGTAGGTCTCTCGGATAGGGTCTGAATGAGGTGAGTGCACATTTGAGTAACTTTCTCAGCCATCTTTCCATCCGTGGAACTCTCGCACACTCATCTACTCAGCGTGCACTTTCTTTTGTGTTAATACAATAGGCTTACGTTGTCCGTGAAAACGACTCCGAGCTTCCACATCTGATACTTCACATCAATAGAGTTCAGTCTGGAATGACAAAAAAAGAAGAGAGTGCAGATACACCCATCAGTGAAAGACTCTCATTGGTGCTTTGCTTTTATTCCAGAAATTCAGCTGATCAAATTTGTTAAGTAATATATGTCTCTGGGTGTGTGTGTATGTACACAGATACGTATATATGTACACACACACCCACGTATGTCACTATGAATGCTTTGAGACAGACTATACTGTGGTCCATTATTCCACTTCCCACACCCACAGTGGACAGTGTCCTTTCTGATTCACCTGCGTAAGTTCCAACTTGCTTGACTTATTGGTGTTGCTGAGAGGGCCACATCTCAAAACTTGTGTAAAGACCCACCTACATATACTCACACTAGATAGCTACATGTGTGTGTGAGACAGTCAACCTCAGGTGGATTCAATCCAACTGTTTGTATTTTTCTAAGTATATGTTTAATATATTATGCTGTGAAAGCCCTATCTAAATATACTTCATTTCGAAGTAAACTTTCCATATGATAGCATGAAGGTATAGTATTTGGGGCACACTATGTCTTTGCTTTTTTTTTTTTTTTTTTTTGCAGTTTTTGGCCAGGACTGGGTTTGAACCCACCACTTCCGGTATATGGGGCTGGTGCCCTACTCCTTTGAGCTACAGGCGCCGCCCCTATGTCTTTACTATTTAAGGGTATAAATTTTGAACATTTTTGATAACAGAGCCACACAGTGCCTTTTTCCAAAACATATGAATTTCTTTCAACACAGGGAGCATCAGAAAACACAGTAATATATGGTGCTTTGGCATGTGTTTAACTTAAGGGGTATTTAAGAATAGAAAAGGCAAATCAAGAACATGAACATTCTTTCCTTTCTCTTCACCTATGTAGATAACAAAAAAAAAAACACCTTCAAAAAGTTCAATCAGGCTCGGTGCCTGTAGCTCAGCAGTTAGAGCGCCAGACACATACACTGGAGCTGGCGGGTTTGAATCCAGCCCGGGCCTACCAACCAACAATGACAACTATAACCAAAAAAAAAATAAAAATAGCCTGGCATTGTGGCGGGCGCCTGTAGTCCCAGCTACTTGGGAGGCTGAGGCAAGAGAATCACTTAAACCCAAGAGTTTGAGGTTGCTGTGATGCCACCGCACTCTACTGAGGGCGACAGCTTGAGACTCTCAAAATAAATAAATAAATAAATAAATAAAGTTCGATCATTCCATAGCGCCAAATACCAGAAGCATAAAAGAAGACTTTTTATTCCTTCTCTGTTTTCCTCATTGATTCCGTCTAATCTTCTAACTTTGAAGGGAAGGAAGTTTAAGTTCAGAAACGCATTAACTGTTTCTGCTTCCCACCTAACGCTGCAGGGCAGGGCAGAGGGGACACTCACACGGCCGATAAGGAGCTGTCTTTCTTTGGCTTCTTCTTCTCTCTGGCGTCACTGAAGTCAAGGGCAGCTTTGTCCATGCCAAGTAACTCACTGATCCTGTCCCGGCCATAGAACTCTCCGTATTTATCCATTACCTGAGAGTCAAGAGAAAAAGCATTTTGTTGATTTCAACCCTTACGTAACATCATCTCTCTGTGTGTATATAACCATTTAATTATTTTTCTGCTTACTGTCTATAGTATTTACTCCATTTTAAAGGTCACATGTGCATCTATTTTATGGCTCATATTCTGTGATCACACCGCTTAAGGTCTAAACAAACAGCTCTTTATAGTCTAACACCAATCTGAAGACGAGATTTCTCATTCACGAGGGAGATAACAACACGCAAGGAAGATGATCAGCTGAAGCATAAGAAGTGGGAGGACAGGGAATGACAGTGGCCTTCACGAAGTTCACGTTCTGCTGGGAATTACGCTTTATTCTGCGTGATAGTGACAATATGTAAGTTTCGTATTGTTACTATCCCACTCTTCAGAGAAACTGTGTCTTAGAAAACTTCATGTAATGCGCCCAAGGCTGATAAACATCACAAGAGATGGGGCCAGAAAGTAGCTAAGTCATGTTGACATCCCAGCCAGTGATCTCTGTGTGCCACTCGGCTGGACGTCACAGGGATGGCATCTCTCCCTGGTCTCGGTTTCCACCATTCAACTCCCCAGCCACAGTCCCCGTCTTTCCACCTCACTCCCTTTCGTATCTTGACCTCAGCAAGTCTTCAGTAACACCTGGACCTGCAACCATGTCCCTGTTCCCATTTTAATTCTTATCTAGTACAAATACTGTGTCCATCATCAGAGTCAATTCCTTTTTTTTATTATTGTTAAATCATAGCTGTGTACATTAGTGCAATCGCCTGTACCCATTCTAAGATGCACCATAGATGTGGCCCCACCCATCACCCTCCCTCCACCAAAACCTCCATCAGAGTCACTTGCTAATGGCCCCCTTGGTTTCCCTGCCCGTGTACCCTCCTATTGCATTTGCTGGCTTTGCTCATTTGTTGTGTTTTTAGATCCCTGCTTGGCCATGGCTCACACTCCCCTTTGAGCTCAGGAGGTCCAACCTGTAGAGTGGCTCCTGCATTCCATACATCAGGCCAGTCCCACACAGTGACTGAAAAACCGCAAAAGAGAAGCAGGAGGAGAGATCGCAGGTAGTAAAAAGGGAAAAGGGGAGCCAGAAAGCAAAGGATGCGGCATAAAGGAGAAACAAGAAATGAGAAACAGGGTGGTGCCTGTGCCTCAGTGGGTAGGGCCCCAGCTCCATATACCGAGAGTGGCGGGTTCTGAACCCAGCCCCAGCCAAACAGCAACAAAAAATAGCCTGGCATTGTGGCAGGTGCCTGTAGTCCCAGCTACTCGGGGGGCTGAGGCAAGAGAATCACCTAAGCCCAAGAGCTGGATGTTGCTGTGAGCTGTGATGCCACAGCACTCTACTAAGGGCAACAAAGTAAGACTCTGTCCCTTAAAAAAAAAAAAAAAAAAAAAAGAAACGAAAAAGAGTGGAAATGTGGCTGACATGATGTGAGAGTAAAAGATAGAGCAGATTAAGAAAGGAATGCATAAAGAGAAAGAAGGAAAGAAATAGCAGAAATACAAGATGCATTAGAAGGAATCACAAGAGAACAGTGGTAGTTAGACAGCCTACAAACGTGTACTGCTGTATTTAGACTTAATAAACAATTCGGTTTATTAAAACGATTTGTTTTGCATTTGTTAAAAATGGCTGGGCTGATCTGCGTGGGAGTTCTCCGTGGTCCATGTTCTCACTTCTATTCTCTGCACGACACACTGGGCGCCGCAGGAGGAAAGCCAGGAATAGGCCTGGCTGCCATCAGTTTATCTACTTATGACCATAAAGATGTAATTTTCAGAGAAATTTTTGCTTTAATAATTCAGAAGCTTCCTCTTTCTTCCATTAAACAATTAATAGCAATAAACATTCAAATTATCTATTCAAAATCATTTTTAAATTATTCTTTCAACACTTTTGCCTAATTTGGATATGCTCAGATGGACTAGTGCAATTCTGTTCAAGATTGCCAGGTCACAAGAGGACAAAATCTTGTACCAAGATAAAAAAAAAAAAAAAATCAACAGACATACTGCTGCTTTCAACTAAAAAGTGCTGAGATATGTACATACATACTGCACACATATATATGTATATACAGAAAATCAATGTGCTTAACCATATAGTTGATTTAAATTCTTGGTGCACGTTCTAAATCTGTGCTCAGAACTGGTAGAACTGAAGGAGCAAAGTCTACTTTATTTGTTTGTTTGGCACATGTGCCTGGGCATTCACTCTAAATGGTGTACACGTGTTTCATTAGGAAGTAGTGCTTGGCTTGAGTGAGTCTGGCAATTAGAGCAGTTCAAGGAATAACTAAGGAGCTACAAACGTAACGACTATTTCATTTTACAATGTACATGGATGGTTAACATATATTGTTCCATTCAAGAAAAATGGGATCCACATTAAAATTCTGTGAAGTAGGGCAGAAATGATTCTTGACCCTCAGGTTAGAAGCTCCTAAGAACTGAGCCCCTCACAGTGTGTGCCACGTTCTTTCTGTCACCTCCTGATGCTATCAGCAACAGAAGAATAAAACTCTGTTTAAAAAAAAATCCTTAAAGTTATATAAAGGGAATAAAATTCAGTCCTTTGTTGTCATCCAACAACTTTATTTCTTTTCTTGTTTTTTTTTAGAGACAGAGTCTTACTTTGTCACCCTTGGTAGAGTAATGTGGCATCACAGCTCACAGCAACCTCCAGCTCCTGGGCCCAGGCGATTCTCCTGCCTCAGCCTCCCATAACTTTATTTCTTTAATATAAAAAAGGACACAAGTGCTAACGATCGATCAGCTATCTTATCAGAAATAGCTTTAGTCAGCTTAGGTTATCCGAATAATTTCAAAGAAAATGTTTACTGATCATTGTTATGTTATGGACGGAGCACTGCCTACTGAGTTGAGTGAAGACAGGACATGCAGCAATGCCTGCTCATTTGGAGGCTGTGGAGTGTGGATTTCTTACGTGTTACTTTTGAAATTCACCTTGAATCTGTTGTGAGTTTGAAATAACATTACCATGTAGATAGAGCACACCTCCACGTCTCCCTCACGCTACGTCTAAACCACGTTCGATTCAAATCTGAACTGCACTTGAAGAAAAATATAGAGAATTTATTCTTTCTAAGAAATATTACCTTTCTTTTCACAAATTTATCCCAGTAGTTGTTGGGAAATGACCTAAAAGATAGAAAAGCAGAGAAATAAAATAATATTTTTAAAAAATCATAATAACATAGCATTTTACATTTACAAAATACTTAACAATATATAAAACATATATCCTGTCATCCATGTAAAAGTACAATAAATTTGGTTGATATCTTATCCCATAATTTTACTACATTATAAGCACACTGAATATTATTTTGAATGTTAATATATGAATATATACACAAGTAAATCATACAAAAAAGACTGTAAGCTAATACTTTAATGGAGAGTAAGTACATTAATAAGTAGAATTGTTATACAGGATGGACATAATGTTTGTGTGCAATTTAAAATAGTTGTCAAAAACTTTATGGCCACCCTGTATTTGTTATTTGTTTATACAAAATCATTACCTAGATTTGTTTGTCAATTGTCTTTAAAAATTAAAGTATCTAGAAACCTGTATTTTTTTTTCCTATGAAGATGAAATCTTCCCATCAGATTATCTTCAAAGAAACTTTAAGTATGGCACCCAAACACAGTTCTGTCAGTTTGTCTAACATATCTCTATACTCGAAGGAATGAATTGATTAGATTTAGCATTAATGGGTAGAATTGCTAAACAAAACAGAACTAGATACTCTAGTATCTACAGTAAACATGTAAAATGCATAAATAAATCATATCCATTTGAAAATTCAGAACCAATTATAATCTTTTAATAAGCAAAATTAAAGACAGTAAGAAAAAAATATTTCACTCTTCAGTAGCAAACAAAAACTCTTCTAAAATTCTGTATCATTAACACTTTTTATGGTAGAAAATTATACCTTTGTGATGGATTTATATCTTATGTGGGTTTTGATGCCACAAGGTAAATGATTATTAGATAGAAAATGTAATTGTTTCTCTGTCTGACATTTTATATCATGTTATAACATTTAGCTATTTTTATGCGAGGCTGCTTGATGGTCCAAGTGGAAGTTTGTAACTCAGATGTATTAAAAGTGTGAAATTCAATATTTTTGCATTTAATGCTACAACTCTTTCCTTAATAAATAATTTCTTGCTTCCTCTGCTTTTGGATGAGACAACCCTGCACTGTGGGTTCAGTGCCACACACTCCCCTGAATACTGCGCAGTGAAGGTGACAGTCCTCCGTGCTGTGGAAATGAACTCAAAGCCATTTCTGATTAAAGACTTCAGAAGACAGAGGGTAAAAATGGAGGGGATCCATTAGGAGGCTGAGGGTGCTTAGTCTTTTGATTTTCTTGGCTGAATATATAACTATTATTCTCCTCTGCTAAACTTGGGGCAAATCTACAGGAACTCCAGCCAAGTATTTTTATGTCTTGAAACTTTTGAGCACAGAAATGTCTCCTGTCATTCTTTACTCACTGCGTGTTGATCACGAGTCTGTCCCACTGCCCTTTAATATCATCTTCCGAAGGCTGTTCTGTAATATAAAGCCCGTCAAATTCCAATTTCCGAGCTACTTCCTTTTCTCGCTTAAAAATAACCAATGGGACCTAGAGATGAAAAATAAACATGGTAAAATTAGTTTCAATTTATTGGTATCCCCTGTGGTCACTATCTTTACAAAACAGCTTTTGGAAAAAAAATATTTCGCATGTACTTCCAGGAAGGCAAAAATGGAGTGAATATGGTAGTGTGAGTGGGGCCGGATGCACACACTCTGCCAGCGACCTGCAAGGAAGAATTCTTTAAGACCAAAGGTTAAGGGAAGAGCTATGCCACGATCCGCAATCACTGCCAGCACGGACCTCCAGAAGAGCTGCGCCACAACCTGTGACTCATGTCCACGGGGCCCTGACCAGGATCACCAGGAGCCGCGCAACCCCACATCCTCCCTCCTGTACCCTCCCTGCCTACACACCGGCCCGCTTGTCTGTCCAGGGACTCTGGTAGCCGTGTGCCTCTGGAGCCCTCCCTGCCTCTGCACAGAGCCCTTCTCCTGGCTAGAGACTGCTGGAGCCTTGGAACCTCTGTGCCAAAGTCACTGGGTTCCAGGCACTCCCAGAACCATGTGCACCACCCACTGCCCTGTTGCTGGATACAGGTGTGTCACACACCGGAGCTGCTTCCACAACCAGAACTCCCTAGCTAGAGCAGCCCCAGAGGAACTACACAGGGTCACTCTCTACAAAGATCCAGCAACAATAGAGTGATCCCGCTGGGGTCTAATCTGGGAGAGACACCTCCCCAACTCTGAGGACGGCCAGAGGTGACGGTGAAAAACAATCATGAGGCAAAATCAACAGAAAAACTCTGGAAATATGAATAATCAGAACAGATCAACTCCCCCAAGGATCAATGTGGCAGACACAGCATAAGATCCCATGCACAAACAAATAGCTGAGATGTCAGAAATCAAATTCAGAATCTGGATAGCAAATAAGATTGAATTAGAATTCCAAGCAGTAACCCAAAAGATATCTCAAGAATACAACGAATTCAAAGACCAAATGACCAAAGATTTTGACACATGGAGACAAGAAGTTGCATCCCTCATACATCTGAGAAACACAGTAGAATCCCTCAATAACAGAACGGAGCAAGCAGAAGGAAGGATTTCTGACATTGAAGACAAAGCTTTCGAATGCTAACTCTCAAAGAGGAAGAGAAATGGAGAAGAAAAACTGACCACTCTCTCAGAGAACTCTGGGATAATTTGAAGAAAACCAATATTTGTCTTATAGGGATCCCAGAAAGCAATGAAGTGGCTTCACAAGGCACAGAGTCTCTTCTCCATGAGATTATAAAGAACTTTCCAGACATGCCAAGAGATTCTGAAATTCAGATAGCAGACAGTTTCAGAACTCCAGCACAACTCAACCCAAATAAGACATCCCCCAGACACATCAAAATCAATTTCACTAAAGTTAATATGAAGGAGAAAATTCTGAAAGCAGCCAGACAAAAGAAAACCATCACCTACAAGAGGAAGAATATTAGAATAAATGCAGATCTCTCTGCTGAAACCTTTCAAGCTAGAAGAGGATGGTCATCAACTTTTAATCTACTGAAACAAAATAACTTTCAACCCAGGACCCTGTACCCAGCTAAAATGAGTTTCATTTATGACGGAGAAATTAAATACTTCAATGACATTCACATGTTGAAGAAATTTGCCATAACTAAACCAGCTCTCCAAGATATTCTCAGACCCATCCTCCATAAAGACCAGTGTAATCATCCACCACAAAAGTAAACCCACCCAGAAAATTTTGACCAAATTCCAACTTCCACAGTCGCAAAAGGACTAAAAATGTCCACCAGACGCTCGAAAGGCTTATCAATATTCTCAATTAATGTGAATGGTTTAAATTGTCCTCTAAAGAGACACAGGTTGGCTGACTGGATACAAAAACTCAAGCCCGATATCTGCTTCATATAAGAATCGCATCTTCCAGTCAAAGACTAATATAGACTCAAGGTGAAGGGATGGTCATCCATACTCCAGGCAAATGGAAAGCAGAAAGAAGCAGGCATTGCAATCCTGTTCGCAGACGCAATAGGCTTTAAACCAACTGAAATAAGAAAGGATAAGGATGGACACTTCATATTTGTTAAAGGTAATACTCAATATGATGAGATTTCGATTATTAATATTTATGCAACCAACCAGAATGTACCTCAATTTATAAGAGAAACTCTAACAGACATTAGCAACTTGATTTCCTCCAGTTCCATAGTTGTTGGAGATTTTAACACCCCTTTAGCAGTGCTGAATAGATCCTCCAAAAAGAAGCTAAGCAAAGAAATTTTAGATTTAATCTTAACTATTCAACATCTGGACTTAACAGACATCTACAGAACATTTCATCCCAACAAAACTAAATACACATTCTTCTCATCAGCCCATGGAACATACTGCAAATACGACCACATCCTAGGCCACAAATCTAACCTCAGCAAATTTAAAAAAAATAGAAATTATTCCTTGTATCTTCTCAGACCATCGTGGAATAAAAGTTGAACTCAATAACAATAGGAATCTGCATACTCATACAAAAACATGGAAGCTAAATAAAATTTTGCTGAAGAATAGTTGGGTTATAGATGAGATAAAGAAGGAAATCACCAAATTTTTGGAACACAACAACAATAAAGACACAAACTATCAGAGCCTCTGGGATACTGCAAAGGCAGTCCTAAGAGGGAAATTAATAGCACTGCAACCCTTCCTCAAGAAAACAGAAAGAAAGGAAGTTAATAACTTAATTGGACATCTCAAGCAACTGGAGAAGGAAGAACATTCCAACCCCAAACACAGCAGAAGAAAAGAAATAACCAAAATCAGAGCAGGATTAAATGAAATTGAAAACAAAAGAATTATACAACAGATTAATAAATCCAAAAGTTGGTTTTTTGAAAAGATCAATAAAATTGATAAACCTTTGGCCAACCTAACCAGGTAAAAAAGAGTAAAATCTCTAATTTCATCAATCAGAAATTATAAAGATGAAATAACAACAGACCCCTTAGAAATTCAAAAAATCCTTAATGAACATTACAAGAAACTTTACTCTCAGAAATATGAAAATCTAAAAGAAATCGACCAATACTTGGAAGTACACCACCTACCAAGACTTAGCCAGAATGAAGTCTAAATGTTCAACAGGCCTATATCAAGTTCTGAAATAGCATCAATTACACAAAATCTCCCTAAAAAGAAAATCCCAGTACCAGATGGCTTTATGTCAGAATTCTACCAAACCTTTAAAGAAGAACTAGTACCTATATTACTAAACTTCTTCCAAAATATAGAAAAAGAAGGAATACCACCCAACACCATCTATGAAGCAAACATCACCTTGATCTGTAAAGCAGAGAAAGACCCAACAAGGAAAAAAAATTATAGACCGGGAGGAGGAGACAAGATGGCGGACTGAAGCCAGCTTTCCACAGAGGCTCCCATCTAGAAGGAGAGTTAAGGGATGGAAATTTAGTAAGTAACGTGGAGGATTCGAGCTGCACCAAGAGAGAAGGTTGAAGAACGCACATCAAC
>CAUYPK010032916.1:0-38205 GCA_963574355.1 Loris lydekkerianus
GTATGCAGTGGTTACCTTAACAGAGACTGTAGAGGCTAAGCTCCTACTCCAAGAAACTGGCTCAGAAGGCTGAGTTAATTGCCTTGACTGAAGCCTTAAAACTAAGTCAAGGGAAAAATTTGAATGCTTTTCTGACTCTCCAAGTAAGCAGGACATTGTACAAGGAGAAGGGACTATTAAATTCTGGAAAAAAGGACATTAAGTATCAGCAGGAGATACTTCAGTTACTAGAGGCAGTATGGAAACTCTGGAAGATAGCAGTGATGCACTGTTGTGGACATGAAGGAAATGCTTCCACCATCACTAATGGGAACACTAGGGTTGGTACTGAGGCAAAAAGGGCTCAGTACCAGGTGTTGTGAGTGGCTCCCCTCATCCCATAGGTTCCAGAGCTCACCCCTATCTACTCCCGGGAGGAAAAGGAATGGTTGGCAGCAGAAGGGAGCCAGGAGGCAGAGGGAGGATGGATAAAGATGCCAGATGCATGAGTCGCAGTCCCCCAGATTCTAGGAGCCACTGTGGTGACAGGAGTGTTTGATGAAGTTGCTGGGCCAGTGCTTCTACACCTCCCACCTGGCAGCCCTGGCCAAAACTGTCAGTCTATAGTGTGTCACCTGCAGCCAGTTCAACGTGTGCCACGGACCAATGGTACCCCCATGGAGCAAGGCCCTTCGAGGACTTCCAGATCAAAGGGACCACGTCTAGGTCTGGAATCAGAACCCAGTGCCCTGGAAACCAAGGTAGAAAGGACTTTATACCATCTTTCTGACCACATGCACAGCAGTGAAGGTGAAAAGAATCCTCACCCGGAGTCATCACAGCTGGCTGAATAGGGCTTCACTGCCCCTTGAAAAGTAAAGGTAACTTTTAAGATAATCAACATGCCCTGCTCCAGCCACATACTGGGAGCTGGCTGGTCAATCACGGCTGAAGCCTGAGGAAACTCCTCGAGGGACTTGTCTTAATTGGACTTTGAACTTTGGGAAAAGGGGGGAAATGTCACAGGGAAAAGTAAAAACTCTTTTTTTATGTATGTATATTAGTCCACCACCATGGTACTATTAAGGCCTGAGTAGAGAACCCAAGAAGAGTCACAGTCCCTAAAACCTCAGTGTTGAAAAGTAATTAATATTGGCACCTGCAGAAACAAGCTGATATTGAGACCCCAAATTAAAATATATTGGAGTCTCAAAAGTGGGGAATAGGAGACGATAGCCAAGAAGGGTGAGGTCTAGAAGAACAGGTCTTCTCAAGGAGACCACAGGATACACCTGCAGGGTCCTCTCCATGGTGACTCAGCTCTTGGGAATTTGTAAACTAACTTCCTGAAACTTGGAAATTTCCAAGTTCTGTGAAATCCTGTAGTTCTGTAGGGGTGGGAATAGCATCTCCCACTAGATTCAAACTGGCCAATGAGAAGGGTACCTGTGGGGTGGAACTTTTTGACTGTCAATAAAAAGGGAAAGACCAAGGCAGCCGGGAAGTGCGGCCATTTGGAATTCTTCTATGCGGTAAGCTCCCGGCTGGTGAATAAAGCCTTTTCTTTTATGAAGGAAAAAAAAAAAAAAAAGAATTTGTGGAATGGATGGATACATAAAAAGCAACCAAAATCATTTGACACTAAAGCAAGTAACAGAGGTGCACCACTGGCTATCCACATGGAAATTTCGGGCTGCCTTCTAACTACCTATGGTATTATCCAAGTCTTTTTCCTTCTTGGTAGAGAACTGAATGGTTCAGGATTTTAATTCATCTTCTTTCTCCAAAATTAAATTGCAGTGAAATGTAGGTAAAAACATGGTTATTATACTGAATACAATCAAATCCTGGCTTCATTATTCTCAAGCTGTGTAAGTATGTTCAAATTATTTAATGCTCTTATGCCTTAGTTTACTCATGTATAAAATATTTGATTACATAAGCAATATCATATCATTGTGGTAAAAATAAAATAAGTTAATGCATGTGAACAAGCCATATTTGCGCCTGGCCATATCTTCAGTAAATGTCAGAAATTTTTAGCTATTGTAATTATTGATTCTGGTTCTCAGTTACCTGAGGATTCATTGATCAGTGACTAGTTGGTCTCACAAACTCATTCCAAATGAGATCTTAATGATTGAGAATAACATGTTGTTCTCTGTTCCTTTATGATGTTTGCATTTAAATAGCCTTAAAGAAACTTACCTAAAAATGGTTAATTTGTGGACATGTTTAGTACTATGAAATTTTTTTAGATGAGATTACTGAATGAGTCTTTTCCCATCAGTTTCCAACTGTGAGCATTTACTGAAGATTCTCTGCCCTGTATGAAGGTAGGTACTGAGGGCTAAGAAGGAAGGATGAAAGAAAAAAGATACAATTTTATCTAACATAGAGGAAGTATTTAATCTAAGAAAGATATTTCTATGGAATATTTTAAATATTTTAGAAATTTAGAGAGGGCATATAGTGAGTTTAGGATAGTCAATTAAAAGCTTCTAGGAGGGGGTATGTTAAGAGAAAACCATTACTGATTAGGGGGAGGATAAGAAATAGAGAGAAGAGAAAAGACACAATATAGATTGTAAATGACAATTTCCTATTAAAAGCGTGAGTATTGCTGCTAATAGAATCACTTAGGCAGTTCAATGTCTTATTCCAAAGTCTTTAGCTGAAGTACTATTTCTTACCTACTTACTGCCTTCACGTATCAAATGTTGGTTACTACAGTGTGACTGAAAACAGGAAGACTTCATACAAAGAATATACAGAAGATGTATTCATGTTTTCTTCGTGGAGGATGGAATAGATAGGAGAAGAGGGATAAAGATGCTATAAGTTATCTTCTGAGGCCCCTTTCAATTCTGAAATGATGAGTTGATGAGTCTTTGATAAGGAAGGTTTATAGTACCATGCTTTCATTTTTCTGGACTTACATTGTATATTTGCTACCAGTTCAAAAGAATTCCCATAGGGTGGCGCCTGTGGCTCAGTGAGTTAGGGCTCCAGCCCCATATACCGAGGGTGGCGAGTTCAAACCCAGCCCCCGCAAACTGCAACAAAAAATAACTGGGCGCTGTGGCGGGCGCCTATAGTCCCAACTGCTCGGGAGGCTGAGGCAGGAGAATCACAGAAGCCCAAGAGCTGGAGGTTGCTGTGAGTCCTGTGACATCACAGCACTCTACCGAGGGCGGTAAAATGAGACTCTGTCTATAAAAAAAAAAAAAAAAAAAAAAAAAATTCCCATATATTCTTTGCTAGGACTTTTATTCTTCTCCTTCACTAAGGATAATCTATCAGTGCAAAATGATTCTAGAAATGACCATTTATTTCTAAAGAATTACTGAGCAATGGGCGGTGCCTGTGGCTCAAGGAGTAGGGTGCCAGCCCCATATGCTGGAGGTGGCGGGTTCAAACCCAGCCCCTGCCAAAAACTGCAACAACAACAACAACAAGAATTACTGAGCAACAATGGTGAGTGGTCCTTTGTATGTCTATAGCTCCTAAAAGGCCTTTAATCTTTAGGAAATGCTTTATATCTTCATCTTATTTTTCAAAAAGTTTGATTTTCAAGATAGATCATCTAGATCTTCCGCGATTTTGGCCACATATGTCATTCTATTTATACATTCTTATCAATGTAGAGAATATCTTTGATGGTGTAATGGCAAAACACATTGCATAACATTTTTTCTTTTAAATAACGTTCATGTTTTTCTTTAAACTTTCTTACTAGTCTGGGTAATTAGCATAAATGATGGCCTTATGTAAGGCATCTGAAAAATCTATTGTAGCATGAATATTACCACTTAGATCAAGCAGGGCAAAGAGTATGGCCTGTTATTCTTTGTCAGGCAGTTCACACTGACTTTAAATTAAAATAAAGAAATATAAAAATAGTGCTTCTAAGTTCTTCATATTCAAATACGAGTTTGGGGTTGTTTTTATGATTATAGATTTACAAGCCTGACAGCCCTGGATTTGAGTCCTTTTTCCAGTCGCACTGATCTATAGTATCCTAGGTTCTTCATTTGTAAAATAAGATTAAATGAGCCAATGTGTAGTAAAGCTCAGTAAATAGCATTAGTCAGTGGAGGTAAGGTGGAAGACAATATATATTGTTCTGTATCTATATCTTTGTAATTTATTTTGAGACCAAGGGCAACTGCTTAGGAAGTGATACGCATTTTCAAAAACCCTTTTATTCATTTGATCCTCAGGGCCTGAACCCAACAATTGGAGTGGAAATGCTATTGGCAAAATTTTAATACAAAAGACTAATTGCAGACCCTATTTGAGTGTGGGCCTCTTTGGGAACCATTTAAAGCCTCTTTACCATTCCTACCAGAGAGAGATGCTTTCATTGTCTGATGTACCCCTTTACTCCTGTGTACCATCTGGCCAAAAGCCTTGTGGAAATAAGTTTCTACTTTTAGAATTCAATAACTTTAGAATTTGGTTAATCTGTCTATGTCCCTATCAGGGAAATTAAAGTAATATTAATGTCTTCACCATAGGTGGGGAAACTTTTTGTATTGGAAGGCCACATTAATTTATCTGTAATCAAGTAAGGCCACATTCAAGAAACTTCAATTAGAGATACACATACTTAAAAATGGGCATTATTTTGTAAAAATTTAACTACCATGTAGTAAATACTTAATAATTTCCAAATATGAACACTAGTTGTCAATTTTAAAGTTAAATAGCCTTTTAACCACTTTGTTGTGTCTGCTTTCTGTTGGAAAGCATTTGAATATTTGGTTGCAGCAGGAGGTCTGTAGTCGCAGTTGATCTGTCAGACAGGTTATCAGGCATTTGTGAGATGGTTGAAAAGTAAGAAAACATTTTTTCAGGCATGATGCCCAAAGTGTGGGTGTTCTACTTCATTTTTCCATATTTCAACTGGATCTTTCTTAGCATCAAACAATGTCTTTAAAATGTCGTGTATTGAGAGCTCAATCAATCTCATCTGTTGTCCTATAGGTTCCTTGTGATAATAGCTAGGTGAGGCTAAAATGCTGATTTGACTATGATGTTATGAGTCTGAAAGTCAATGAACTTTTCATTGTATCTCCAGTTACTAGGTCTATACCAGCTGCATGTTCAAATGATTCATGTATATCATCTTGCTCATCAGTGATATTTGCTAACTGGGGAAAATTTCTTGAAGAAAAGTGCTTTGAAAAAAGAGCTTTTTAAAAAATGCTTGGATTTTTTTTTTTTTTTGCTATATACATATATATGTACATACATATATACATATACACACATATGTATACATACTTAGTTTTAGCTTGCTAAGAAATACTCAGGTTGTTTTGATTTGACATAATATCACACAGAAATGCTGCATTTCTATAGTATTCTTTCAATAATTTACATTGCTGATTCTGTTCTTCATAAAATTATAATTATCTGTTCTGACAGAGATAAAGTTTTGGCTAACACCTGCCCCTATAGTAGTCAACACACTTTAGTATGATACTGGCAAATCCACATGGTATAACTCACGATTCACTTTTGGTGTGTTAAACTGGTGATGCCATTTTGCATTTGCATGAAGACAGTTATCAAAACTTATGACTTGTTTCAAAATGTCACTTAAAATAGTAGCTTTACCACAGAGATTTTGTTGATGAAGGATATATTGAAAAGAAATAAGATAATCTGGGTTAATACTTCATAAATCTGTGCAATAAAGCCCTCAAATTTTTCTGTCATAAAAGGTGCACTGTCACTGTCTAAATGTGCACTCATTAAACTTACCAAATCCAGTCCAACTTCATGACATTTATCTTGAAAATCATTGGAATTATCTATCCCCATGTTCTCTTTGCATGAGTGCCCAAAGTGAGTTACTCTTCATAGCAAAGAAAATCTTCTCTTACGACCTCAATGAAGTATAAAACTTGTGCCCAGTCAGAAGTTATCAGTTGATTCACCCAAAGCAGTTGTATAATACCTATTTTCCTTTTAAAGTATTGCATGAAGTTATTCTGTTAAATTAAAAGCTAATTCATGCTGACAGTCAGTTATGGTTCTCCTTGAAAAGGCAGTTGTTTGTACTTTACTTTGAATCATTATCAGGTTCTAAGCATCCTGCAATTTCAACAATGCATTCTTTCACAGTTTCTACATCACTTAATGGCTTCCATTTTATCCCCAAGTAGATAAGCTACATTATAAGTTGCTTCAGTGGCATTATTTCCAAGTGTTATTGCTGCTCAAAAGGATTGTCTTTGCTTTTGCTTTTCATCTTTTAATTTCTATAGTACAACCTTTCATATCTCTCTCTATAATTTAAAATATTTGTGGTCCTTATGAATGTTATAATGCTGATGAGCATTGAATTTCTTTAATGTTGATATCGCAGAATCACAATGCAAGCAAATCATCTTTAGCAGAAACAAGATAATATTGCAATTCCCAATCCCCATTTAAAAGCCGATCTTAATTCAGTGTTCTCTTGGTCTTCTACCACCAGCCAGGCTTGGTGGCTCATACCTGTAATCATTCTGGGAGGTCAAGGTGAGAGGATCCTTTGAACAAAGGAGTTCCGGACCAGCCTGAGCAAGAGCAAGACCTCATCTCTACTAAAAGTAGTAAAATTAGCCAGGACTTGTGGTGGACTCCTGTAGTCCCAAGTACTCAGGAGACAGAGGCAGGAGAATCACTTGAGCCCTGGAGTTTGAGGTTGCTATAATTTAGGCTGAGGCCAAGGCATGCTGGCCTGGGGCAACAGAGTGAGACTCTTGTTAAAGGAAGGAAGGAAGGAAGGAAGGAAGGAAGGAAGGAAGGAAGGAAGGAAGGAAGGAAGGAAGGAAGGAGAGAGAGAACGAGACCTGTCAAATTGTGCAGCTATTCACAAATTGCACTTCAAACAGATATACAGTGCACTGTTGTCAAAAAAGTGGTAACAGATTGGTGTCCTTGGACCCCATAAAATGAAACCAGCCTGTGTGTGAGTGTTGCCAGTCAGGTGGGGGAAGTTAGAGCTAAATCATGAGTGTATCAGCCAACAGTTTAATCTTTATGGTTTACTAATGTTTTAATTGTGGCAGTCAATCTGGAAGGATTATTTCACTGAAACTTGTTTTATTCTTTGGTATTTTAAATATGTTCACTTTTAAAAATAAAATAAAAATTAAAAGACAGACAAAATGTATTAATAAAAATAAAAGGATTTGGTCTGTAAAGTTTGGAGTTGGTCAAAAGGCCACAGTTAATGACCTAGGCCACAGCTTTCCCACCCCTGATCTACATTACCTTCTGGGAGATGAACATATGGATAAGCAAGCAGTTAGAATGCTTCCTCTGGGCGAGTTGCAGCTCTGAGCACTCTGCATGTATTAATTCATCTTTTCTTCCAAAAACATTTTAAAGTAGGCACTACTCTTCATGCCAGTGGGGCTGTTGCAACTCTTTTCTTTTCTAATTTGTCCTCTACATCCCAACACTTAATCTCCATGTTTAGCCAATTGCAAATTAGTGGTAGAGCTGGGATATGAAGTAAGGGAGTATGACTGCACACAATACTGACATGTCAGAGCTTTGCAAGTAGTAAATAACAAGGAATGGGAATGATCATGCACACTTAGGAGTTCTACCTATATGTAAGACTAGTCTAGGTGGGTTGGGGATTCCCACTTAGAATTCAATGACCAAACCAAGGGCTGGTTTTCTTTTCCAACAGTCCCTTGAGAAGGTCTACAAAATGCAGTCAGCCTGAGGATAAGAGGCAAAAAATATGGAATAGAGAACCAAATTTTATATGCAGCAGAACTGGAAATACATATCTATTTATTTATTCATTACAATGAATGGTAATGCAGAAATGAATAAAATATAGTTCTTTGCCTTAAAGTGCTCAGTGTCTAGTGGGGAAGACAAGTGTTGGCTGTCATCCTGAAGTCTGTGGCAATTGCTCTGATCCCGTATTCCCTTAATTAGACGTGAGGATAAAAATCTACATTACAAGGTTTCTGTGTCTATTCGAGACAAACTGTGGAAACTGCTGGATACATACCATCACAGAATAAATGGCTGTTATCGTTATGAAGGCAGGACGTGAAGGAAACTCAGGTTAGAGAACCGACTTGCACACTCAAGGGGGACGGAGAACAAATGAAGATGTTTAAAAGGGATGTGTGATGCCAGGTTTTTACCTTGGTGGCAGGAGGGAGGTTGAGCTACAAGGGATCTAAATTGAAGGATAGGATATCTATTAGGAAATTATTAAAAAAGAAGAGGAGGGTCTAAGAGAGGTTGTGGACTTGGAACAGCAATAAGAGAAATTGTGGAAATAGAAGAGATTTTTCTACCTTAAATATGGCATAAGCAGGGCTATTTTATGGGATTTAAAACTGGAATCTTTGGGAAAACCAAGCACACACAATAAGTACTCTTAATGGACACATGCTATTTAGAACTTTTCTTCTTGTTTTGGGGATATCAGAAAGTTATGTATTCTGGATGTTAGCTTTTTATGTTTGAGCTCTCTCTGCCCCCTCACCTTCCTGAGAGTCAGTAGGGGTCACCTTATTTTGGCCGTTTTTCACCCATCCACAAACTTCTTTCTAGCACATCCTCACTGCACTGCACTTAATTTTTGTGACTATCTTTCCACACAGATGGAGAGCTCAGTTGATCAGAGTGTCCTTTTCTGAATCCCCAAAATTTAGATGATGCATGGCCCAGAGAAATAAGTCAGTAATTGTTTGTGAATAAATAATAAGTAAATGAATGAGTAAACAAATATGAGCACAGAAGTTAAGCATGAGATCCCTGGAGGGAGACTGAATCCGAACACTACCACCAATTACTAATAGGACTACAACCTTTAAAGCCTATTTCCTTATCTGTGAAATGAAAATTACGATATCATAGACTTGCAGTGAGAGTCAGTGGCACAAATATATGCAAAGTGTTCAGCCTTCTTCCTGACACACAATGAGCATTCATTTAATTAAATGAAAGTTGCTACTGTTACCATCAATATTTTTATCATGAAGACAACTGGACTCAATTCCTGGCTATTTTTACTCCTCCCTTTACTCTTGCTGCCCAATAACTGTGCTTTGGAAAATCGCATTGATAGAAACAATGACTTTAATAGCTAAACTTGATGAATAGTAGGATGGATGACTTTATTTTCTTTCATTAATCTTGCTTGCGCTCTCGTTCTTTGTCCCCATGCAATTAAACACACCCACACCCCTTCTGCATATGCAATCTGCACATCATATGTCTACATATATTTCCTTGCCCTTGCCATACATAGGGAAATAGTAGAGATCAGTTCTTTGAGTAAACAGAAGCAGCTGGACCTTACTGAAGTAGTCAGGCAAGAGATGTGTTAGAAGAACTAGACTAATATAACCAGGAATCATGGGGTCAATTGGAAAATATTATTCACAGCTTTGTTTTCTCACCAACTGACCAAACATTAAAGATGAAACCCAATATGTGGCAAAGGCTCCCTTTATAGCACTCTCTCCAGCATCTTCCACATTTCCAGATTATTTGTTTGAGGAGCACACTTTGTGCGTTTTATTAAACACGTGATCAGGCTGTATTAGGAGACTTAATTTGCCAGTGAACTATAGCTTCAGGTTGGCCATCTGGAAAAATAAACTTCTCAACAGCCATGTAATTTGTCTTTTGTCTGGTTTCAGGCGGTGGATTTGGGGGGATTAGTATCGAGCAAACAGCAAGCGGGTGCTTTTCTGCCTCCTTGAAGCCCTGTCCCTCCTCTGAGGGCATCTTGCTAAGTTACAAGTTAACAAATGATTCTCACTCCTATAATGCTTTTGTCAACACTATGTATATATGAACCTAATTTTCAATAAAACAAAACAGCTTTCCTTTTCTACTCAGGGAGGCAATGCCATATGGACCAAAGCCTGAGGTCAGAGAGAGCATATTGCCTGGAAGGCAGGCTGATGCACCAGCTGTGCCCTTGCACCAGAAGGTGAGGGGGTGGCAGGAGGAGACCTTTCTTTCTCAGCTCCTAATGCTTACCTCCCACCCCCTCCCCACCCTACCAAGTCACTAGCCTGGTTATTTGGGAAATGTCATAGGAGACAATTCCCATGTTTTCCTAAAACTAATTGTAATTTTCCCTCCAACAGTAAATAGCAGGTCGCCTTTAGCAGAGCTCAGCATATAAAAAGTAGAGCTTGACAAGCCGGCTTCAAAAATCCTGTGTGCTCAGATAAACACCACAGTCCCTGATAACCTGCACTTGTTACAAGTCCAATATAGCTGCAGAATTATTCTCCCCTTTCTTTGATAAAAAAAAGTAACTAGCAGTGGTTCTCAACATTCCTAATGCCTCCTAATGCTGCGAGCCTTTAATACAGTGCCTCATGTTGTGGTGACCCCCAACCATAAAATTATTTTCATTGCTACTTCATAACAAATTTTGCTACTGTTATGAATTGTAATGTAAATATCTGATATGCAGGATGTATTTTCATTGTTACAAAGGGGTCGTGACCCACAGATTGAGAACCGCTGAACTGAGAGACATTCTAACAGCGGTTGAAACACAGGCACAGGGGCAACGTAGACTGGATTCCTTGCCTGGTTTTGCCACTTATCAGCTCAGTGACCTGTGCTGAATTATCCTGTGCTCTAAGCCTCAGGTTTTGCCTTTGCATAATGGAGATAATATAACTAATAATCATGGACTCCTTTTCAAAGGAGGTCAATGTAGGCATATAAAGATTCTAACACAGGTCTGGTACAAGTAACTTAACATATCATAAAAGTAAGTAGGCCAAATTTACATTAGTTAGACTTTTACCACATATTCCTATACCCTGTGCTAGGTTTTTAATCTAACAATCATACCTAGACTTTAAAGTTGTATTCTGTGTCAGGAACATGACCAAGGGCTTTATAGTTACTATTTCTGTAATATAGGAATTGTTGAAACTCAGAGGGGTTTATTAGTATTCCTAAATTCACTTGTGGAGCCAGGATTTAAACCCGAATGCTCAGCCTTTGTTTTTACCAAATTGCTAAACTCTGGACTATAGGAAAAAATATATAACTACTTTCAATTGCATTACTCTTTAAACAGTGATTTAGTAATTTCATGCTATTTCATAGAGTCTTCATAGAACAATGGCCACAGGGACTGTAGCCAGTGCCCCTTTTAATCTTCACTTACACTGTATGATGCTCATCTTTATCCAAGTGTGGTGCCTAAGAAATCAGCTACCTTTAGATATTCCATCAAAGAGTTTCACCATCAAAGTCAAAGTAGTTGTAGTCTATAACTTTGTATTACTGTACTAGGGCTGCTATCACAAAGAACCACAAACTAGTGGCCCCAATAGCAGAAATTTGTTGTCTCACAGATGTAGAGGCTAGATGTTATGAAATCAAGCTGTTGGCGGGGTTGGTTTCTTCTGAGAACTGTGAGGGAAGGATCTGTCCAGGCCAACTGTTCAGGCTTGTCGATGGTTGTCTTTTCTCTATGTTTCTTCACAAATCTCTGTGTCCAGATTTATCCATTTTATAAGGACAGCGTTCATATTATTAGTACCCATACCAGTGACCATACTTAGCCTGAAAATACTATCCTATAAAATATTATCCTCCAAATAGGGCCACATCCTGAAAATACTATCTAGAAAATACTATCCTCCAAATAGGGCCACATCCTGTGCTACTGGCACAGGATGGGTGGGGGGACATACATCAATCTATAAGAAATTCATCAGTGGGAATGTGTTTTGCCTGTTGCCAAGTTTAATCTGTGGATTAAAATAGAATGAAGGACCCCATCAGCCTCAATCATTAAATTCAGAGCCCATTTTTATTGCTTTCTTGCTCTTACTTTGTCACCTCCCCTCCCAACCAATTTCCAAACTTCACTTACCATATATATTCGAGTATAAGCTGAGTTTTTTCCGGCACAAAATTTGTGCGGATAAACTCGAACTCGGCACAAATTTTGTGCCGAAAAAACTAGGCTTATACTCGTGTATATACAGTATTTCTATGTAAATTCTTTTTACTTGACACTTTCTATTTCCCCTTGTAACTCCTTAGGGAAGGCTCTCATTAAACTTTCTGGCGAAGAATGTTGGTTGCTTACCCTAAAGCCACTTTCCCCCAAAGTCTCTTCCTTATTGGGACAATTTGCCAAAAAATGCCAGGTGAATGCCTTTTTCCCCCACGGCCTTTTATTTCACGATATTTAGAGCTCAGATTTCTCAACCTTAGCACTATTGTCATTTTGGAACAGGTCAGTCTTTGTTGGGAGGGCTGTCCTGCGCATCACCGAATGTTTAGCAGCATTTCCGACTTCTACTTACCTAGATAAGGGTAGCAATCTCCTAGTTATGACAGGCCTTAACTAGGTCTTTGCAGACATCAATAAATATGCCTGCAAAGGTGGTGGTGGTGACAGGATTACTGCTGTTTGACAACAGCTGACCAGTGAACTAGAGAATTAGAGCATAAGCAGGTGGTATGATCTAGCAGACTGGAAAGGACGTTGACTGAGATGTTTCTGGAAAGGCTTACATCCCTTTGAGAAGACCCTCATGAGAGGCAAGGCCCCTTTCCGTTTTTGCTAGAAGAGGTCATGTCTGCCCAGAATGACTATAGTCATCTTGCTATCATAAGGGGAGACACAGTCATCATACTGAAGGTGGCAGGCTGGGAAGACAGAAAACACCTATGTCCCTGCTGACATTTGTCTGATGGCATTGTCAAACAACTGAACTAACTCTGAAACTGTCCTCTCTCTCCACTTCTTAACTGTGGGACATGATAAATGCTATTATTGTTTAAACCCAGCTTAATTTGAGTGTTCTTTTAGTTGCAGCCAAGTACATTCTAAATGATATCCCAAAAGGGTAGTTGTAATAACTTCCTTTTGTAATCCATTCTATGTGTTTCAGCTAAGAAACTATATATTTTTAGTCATTTATACATAAAGATCTAGCAGAATGTGCTCTTTGCACTGATTTTTTTGAGAGTTGGTGATTGATTGCTACTTACCAATCCACAACATCTTACTTTTTCTCTTTAATCAAGAGCAAACATGGTCTTTGTGGTGAGCTTCAGGAGATTTAGTCTGTCTGATGCACTCAGCAGAGTTTAGTTGCCATAAATAGAAATGAAACCTTGGGTCTTGCTATGTAATATTATTCAGTGATATATTAATTTTATCAGGGATTCAATTGTAGACAAACCAGACTCCTAAAGTGTAGCTTTAACTCACTGTCTTCCTTTTGTAACATTTCTGTACCATTTGAAACTATTGATCATTCCTTCCCTCAGAATCTCTTCACCCCTGAATTTCATGACCGTGTATTTTTTTGTTATTTTATTACATTTCTCACCATTTTCTCCTATGTCTTTTATTGTCTCTTTGTTCTTTGAAGCAAAAAGATAGAGGATAAAGATGATGTGTTTTGAGTAAGCTATGTATGTTATTGTTTAACAACCTATATAATAATCTGTATTATTACATTAAAGTACGTGTGTTTGTCTCAACTTTGCTCAACTTTAGTTCTTCACTCTGTAACAAGGGGAAACAGCATGTCTTTCTGCAGGCATTTTGCTTGGAAAGAATGAGGCAATACATGGTGATTGTAGGCACTCAATAAATATTTTCGTTTCTAATGTTTCCGTAACTTTGGATATTCTCCAAGTCTCTGTTTTCAGCTTTAATTTTCAATGAGTTTTTCCCTCTAAAATTTAATAACATTGTACATGTCCAACTTTATCCTCAGGTGGGTGAGTCTCAAAGAAGAACTGTTGATCTGTCCATGATGACTTCTCCATGCCCTACTAGATTTTTCTAACTATCACCTTAAACACACGTAAATGAAACTCACAATTTTACTTACTAAGAAACACTTTCTTTTTCTTTTTTTTTTTTTTTGAGACAGAGTCTCATGTATTAACCCTCTGTAGAATACTATGACATCACAGCTCATGGCAACCTCCAAATCCTTGGGCTTAGGTGATTCTCTTGCCTCAGCCTCCTGAGTAGCTGGGACTACAGGTGCCCGCCACAACACCGGGCTATTTTTTTTGTTAAAGTTTGGCCGGGGTTGAGTTTGAACCCACCACCCTTGGTATATGGGGCCAGCGCCTTACTCACTGAGCCACAGGCACCACCCAAAACACTTTCTTTCTTTCTTAATCTCATTATTTTAAATAATTGAATCACTTTCATGGCCACATCAATTTATGGGGCCTAAGTACACACAGAACTTTAAGAAATGTCACCTTTGGTGAACTTGGGTCCACATTTCACCAGGTGTTATGGCCAAGTCATGTAAGGTCTGAGCCCATTTGTGCATAGATAGCTATAATTGTGAGGCTTAGGAATAGTATATATTAAGTGAATGACACACTTATTAAAACATTAATAAATGACAGCACTCTTTTATTACTAATAATGAGGCTAACAGTTTTATATATAACGGAATAATTTCCTGCTTATTGTCATCTAAAAGCTGATGTAATGAGCAAATTATATATTAAAAACATCAAAGCATGGAGATAAATTCAGAAAGAATAAGAAACATTAAGTATGTGTGCAATTACATATACTGGTTATTTATCATACAGTTATGTGTCGGGAAGAAACTGAAACTTTACGTATAGGGTCTCGAAGCCTTTGGGGTAATGGAAATAACACTAAATTGGAAAAGCACACCTAGTGCTGGCAGTAGTTATGTGACCTTGGACACATTTCTTAGTCATTATGAGTCTTAGCTCATTATCCATAAAAACTGAATAATGTCACCTACTTTATCAGGTGTGGTCATGACGGAAACATAAGACAGACAAAGCATTTTGTGCGAGTACCAGAGACTCACCTTTAGCTAAGTGGTATTCTGGCTGAGTTCAGAGATTTACCTACAGTGTGTTGTCACAGTGGGCCCAAACATTTGTTATTGCCTATTTCAACAATAAGATGGTCATGGTAGCATATCTCAGATCCATCCATGTTAGCCCAGACCTGGGGAATCTTAAATTACAAATAAAATGCTAGAAAACACTCTCTACAGGATGTTTAACACTCGGTCTAAGAGGGTTTAGGGGCAACATATGTGCATTCAAGATAATTCACAAATTTTCTGGGAAAATCTTGAGTATCCCAAAAGCTGACTCTTCGTCCTCATAGGTGAGCATGGAGCATGGAGCAAGTCCACCTCTATGTACCACCCAGCTTTGTGATTCCTTGTCACTCACTGGTATTAGTGATAATTTGGTGGGTGGAAAACTGTTATTTCCTGCTCTAGCACTTGTTGAAAATTTTGATGTCATTTGATATTTCAATGTAAGTTCCACTTAAGTAGGAGAACTCCTCTCCTGTGAATTGTGTATCGACTCTTCTAATTCTAATTTAGTTCAGAAAGTACAATGATTGGACAACTGTTCCTACATTCTGAAGTTGGGCACCATCTGGAAGTGAGGCCACCATCTGGAGCTCTGAGATTCTCTGCCTAACTACTGATTCTCTTCATTGAATGTCGCCTGACATCTCCAGGGCTTCAAGATATTTTTAAACCCAGAAGGTAGTATTGACCACCCCATAGAGTGTGAGGAGGAACTCTTAGAAAGCCAATTCTTTTGTTTGAATAAGCAAGAGAACAACATGGGGTTATTGCCACCACAAGTCCCCAGTGCTTTTGGAGCGAATCTTCAGAGGATTTGCCAGCAGGAAAACTTCATCTTGAGCTGTGAAAGCGAGTTTCTGGAAGGAGTGAGATTTGTTTGAACCTATATGCTGATTGATTTCTCAAATGGCATAGAAGCTGGGGGTTGGTGGACAGCAGGGAGTGGGACAGTAGAAAGGCCGCCTTTCTTATACTCGAGAAAGCCTGTCGCTTAAGGGCATGTGCCCAATTATTTCTGTTTCACGCATCGGTGCCCTGTTTGCTGAAGGTGTTATGAAAAGTTGCCAAGAGACAAATTCAACTGTTTATGAGAATCATTATGTAGTTCAGTGTTTATTTCCCTGGCACCCTGCAAGATCTATAACTTGGAGCTGACAGCTGTTTTCTGGTGCTTGTAAATAGAAGTATTTAAATATATCTTAAACACATTGTTTAAAAAAAATGTATATAAACCAGGATGCTTTTCTAGCATCAGGGAGTATATAAGAAAGAAGCAGGAAAGGAAACTTGATCATCTGACTACTGCTATCATTTATTGTGTGACTGGGATAGTGTTACATTCCCTCAGTGCTGGGTATAAAGATTATAATTAAGTGGGCGGTCTCTGTGGGCCAACTGAGACACACTTCTTCTCAGGTTTCAGCTGGTGCCTTTCCTAAGTGTAGAGTAGGAAAAGCAGAATAAGAAGACCTTTGAAGCTGCACAATGTCTGGTCTGTTCGAGCTAACTGGGTTGTAGTATAAATGACATAAAGCAGGTAGCAAGATAACTCATGTCAGAAACAATACAATTCCATGTTTTATTTTTAAAAGATAACAGAAGGCACCTTGCCATATTGCTGGGCAACCACTTCCTCACTGATTAGAGAAAATGATGGCTTAGTCAACTATTGACCTGAAAGCAGTATCAAAATAGCCATTGTGCAGTCCTCGTTCATCAATGTAATATTTAAAAAGCTGAGCCTTTTAATTAAAAAGGTAAGCTTAGATGTTCCTCTTTTCCTTTAATAAGCTACTAGAAACCTGTCTGTGACTCCTAAAATACCATCCAGTCTGGTTCTTCAACATATATGTAAATGGGTAGCCAAAACCTAGTAATCATCAGAGTGGGGGTGGGGAGACTATGACTTACCTAGTAAGGATGAATTTGTGTTTATCTGAGAATCCACTGTTCTCCCAAATTCTTCAGAGGGGAATATTTCTATGCCTCTGGCTAGTTGGAAAGATAAAGAAAGAAATGAAAAAAGGAAGTCAAGTTTGCCATTCTTTTGCATAAGAAGAAAAGGATTGCTAAAACAAAGGATTTGTGGAATAAAAGTATTGAGAATCAATTACCTCTCTAATAAACTTATTAAACTCCTGAGTTTTGCCTCAGTACCCCTTTTGAGACAGAGAATTTCACTTTGGATCATTTAGGTATAGGTAGGTATATAGCCTCCTCTGTATGGTTCCCAGTCTCACAGATTCTTGAGATATCCTGAGGGCATCAGATTATTTTTAGGCCAGAAGTGTTTGCCAGGACCCAAAGGAAAATTTGCTTAATGTCAGTGACCATATAGAAGCCTCTGTACCCAGACCCATTTCAGACCAGTGTTCAAGTCTGCAAAATGGCAAATGCCAGCCTGACGATGTATTGTGCTAAAACCTAACTAAATCCTTTCATTCAAAAGGATGAAGTTAAAAGAAAGAAACCAGGGAAATCATCCCTTCCTCAAATCTAATAGAAGGTTGAGAGGAATAAAGGGAAATTTCAATAGCTTGGAAGCTAGTCCTTAGGAAAACAATGGATAGGACCTGGAATAAAAGAAAGGGAGCCTTGCTGATTAGCTCTCCCATGGAGAAAGTTTCTGCCACTTGGCTTCCTTTGATGAGATTACAGACTTCTGACACTTGTTTCCACCATGAAGGTAGATATGTTAAAAGAACATCTTTTGTAAGTAGGCAGGGAACCCCTTCTCCATGCTTGGGAAGCATAGCCTGCTTGCAGTCTGGAATGAATTGATCATGTTTTCAGCCTTGAAATCAGAGGTGTGCTGCAGGAGGTGCTGAACTAAATTAGTCTAAGATGAAGTTTGGGTTTATCTGGGGAAGTTGCAATAATCCAGGCAGCCAAAATCATTGTATTCTTATCTTCATAGAATTCATCAACAGGATAAAGAGACCTTAATGGTTTTCTTACATTTCTTGTCCTTGATATCTCTCCAATTGTTATATCAGTACCATGCGCTAACCGATTGCACCACAAGAGCACTCTCCAATTGTATTTTTCCATGACTTCCTCCTCCCCCACTCTTCCACCCCTAGTTGGGGAAATACCCAAGCTAACTTTTTACGATTTGAATATTATAACCTAACTAATCATTTCAGTCTCAGGAGACCTTCTTGGGTGACCTTGAACCTGCTTTGGTACATATTGTCTTTAATTCACCATCCTCCTTATTTCTCTCCTTATTCCCTCCTCAAACTTCTTTCAAAGCCTAATTTAAATTCTACTATTTCATAGGACTAAAGATGATAGTATAAATGTATAATTTAAATAGAATCATAAATCAGAGCATCTAAGTTAAAAGGAAGTGTAGAAAACTAGTTCAGTCTCCTCATTTTACAGATGTGGAAACTAAAATTATGGAGGTCTTATTAGATAGTAGGCCATACCCTGTATTTTGACATTCTTTTTAATGCAGTCTTGAATAATATTTATTTTTTGAAACTGAAAGTATGCCTATATTATTTCTCTCAATTGCTATCTTCTTCAAGGCAAGGATTGTTGTTTCAGTGTTTATAATTTGTATGGTGGCTTATATATGCTAAGTTACTCCAAGTGCTGTCCAATAGAACTGTCTATGATGAAATCAATGTTGTATCATCTGCACTGTCCAATGTAGTACTCACTAGCCACAATTGAGTACTTGAATTGTAGTTAGTACAACTGAGGAGTTGAATTTTTAAAAATTATTTCATTTTAATTACCTTGCACTAAATTTAAATAGTACCATATTGCTAATGATTATTGTATTGAGAAGTATAGTTCTCATTAATTTTTTAATTTACAGCAAGGAATTAAAAATTAAAGTATTTTGTTGATTTGATAATGCCCTTTAATATCTGCGACTTAGAATAATGTCAGTCTAAAGATGAAAGGGGCAAAGTTTTATCACTTCAATTAATACTTCCACAAAGGTGAAGGCATTGGTTCAGTGTTACATGTTAATTAGGAAAAAAGCTGGCAACAGGCCCCAGACCTGGCTATAGTTTTTTTTTAATTAAGTTTTTTTTTCTTTTTTGTTAATAATGCCTCAGGGAAAGTGGGAAGAGGAATCAGTTGGTAAGTGGAAGGGAAACATAAATTATATATACATATACATATATAATTAAATATATATTTTAAATATATACATACATGTATGTTGTATATATAGAGAGAAAGGTAGGATGAATGAGAATTGTAGAGAAAGAAGAAGAAAAGAAAGCAAGCCATGCAAGACTAGAGAAATTTGTCAGTACGAGGATATGAAGAAAGAAAAAAAGCTTTACTTTTATCCATGAGCTTGTGTATAAATGAAGAATTTCTTTTTAGAAGCGAAACAATGTTATTGTAATAAATCAGGAAATATTACATAGATGTCCTCTGGTTACACAATGAAGAGAGCTTAGTGGTAATTGAACCATGATAAAGTCTTCATACTAATGAATTACATTCCTCAAAACCCTTGTCAAATCAATCAAAGAACTCTCTCAGAATGAGCATGGAATGTTAACATCTGGTTCACCAAACAGAGATAACAGTTTCATCCAACTCAAAAGCCTTAGTCAAGGCTTTATCCCTCCCTGCTGCCGTTGATCCCACTTTATCCTTGCTCTGATTTTGCAGCTGCTCAAAGGAGATACCTCACCTAAGAATGGTGAATTCAGTACCATTGAAGAGATTGGGGAAGTAGAGCATGCCCAAAAGTGAGTAGTTTGGAAGAACAAAAAGGGCTCCAGATGCCCTTTTTCCATATTGAGTTCTGATTATCTTAATGGCTCCAACAGTTTTCCCAGAGAAATTATTTGTGTGGAGACTATAGCTTATTTTGAAGTAAGAGAAGCAACTAGTTCCCAAAAGCTGAATGATGGTCAAACCAGGATGCCACATTGTTTGTTTCCCAATATTTTTGATTTCAGAGAAGGAAGGAAAAACTAAACTGAAATTTGTGAAATCATGATCTGTAACATGCATTTTGTTTCCTTAAATTTTTTCCATTTTGTCAGGGGAGTGAAATGACACTGGGATTTTCTCAGAGTGTGTGGCTATTTATTTTCTCACTAATGTAATGGTTGTTTGGATAGGTCAAAGGTATCACAAAGTGTTTCTTTCACATCATGAATGCTACTTTATCTGTTGATACAGCACCATTCTCAAAGTTACAGACACACATTAGGGTTTATTCATCTAAGATTGTAAGGTGAGGAGCAATCAAAATTACCTTTCAAATCTCATTCTTTCTCCCCTCCCTCTACTTTCTTCCGAGTTCCCACTTTCTTATTAAAATTGCCACCAATCCTGATCAACTATGGGGTATTTGGCTGTCCCTTTCTCTTACGTCCTACACTGATTTCTCCATCAAACTGTCTATCTAACTGTTTTACATTTGTCTCCCTTTTGATTTAACTGCTATCCTAAATCATAATGTTGCTTGTTTTCTATTTTGTTCACTTACAGGTTACATGTTGTGCCTTAATGAATTATTCTAAACAACAGGATTAATTGTATTACTCAATAGCTCAAAGTGTTTCAGTGGCGTGAAGTAATTAAAAGGAAGGAAAGAAGAAAAAGAAGGAAAGGAAGAGGAAGTAAAGGAAGGGAAAAAGAAAGAGGAGGAAAAAGAGGGGGAAGAAGAAGAGGAGTTTTACTAGAATAGAATAGAAAGTTAGGCCATTTTATTATATATAAGAATCAAATACAAAGTGCTGATGACAGTTCAACTCTACGGGCAAACTATATTTACTGTAATAGTTGTGAATACTCTACTTGCTTTAAAATAGTTAAGTAGGATTCTTACTTTTCAACATATACCAAAACAACTCTTTGATTAACTAGAATGCTATGTGTAAAAAAGTTCTGAAAATACTGAAAAATGTCAGAAATAATTATCTAATACCAAGATTAGACTGATCTAATGCGAAAGAATGGTTAGTATCACTAATCATCAGTGAAATGCAAATTGAAACCACAATGACTTACCACCTTACTCCTATTAGAATGGCCATTATTAAAAAATTAAAAAGCAAGAGGTGTTGGCATGGATGCCATGAAAAAGGAACACTTATACCCTGTTAATGAGACTATAAATTAGTATAGTCTCTATGGAAAACTTTATGGAGATTCCTCAAAGAACTTAAAATAGACCTACCATTTGATCAAGCAATCTGATAACTGAATATTTATCCAAAAGAAAATAAGTCATTTTATCAAAAAGATACCTGTACCCAAATGTTTATCACAGTACAAAACACAATTTCAAACATATGGAATCAACCTAAGTGCCCATTGACTGATGAGTGGATAAGGAAACTGTGGTATGTATATACACACAAACACACCATCAAGTACTACTCAGCCATTTAAAGGCGTGAAATGTCTTTTTCAGCACTTGGATGGAACTGGGTATCTCAAGAATATAAAATCAGATATCATATAATCTCACTTATAAGTGGGAGCTAAACAAAGAATATAAATGGTCATAAAGAGCCATATGAACTTAAGAAGGGCTGAAGGGAGGTGATGGATAAATATCTACCTATAGAGTACAACATACACTGTCTGGTGCCAGGCACCCCCAAGCCCTGAATCCAGTTTGATACAATTTACCAACATAACAAAAAACACTTGTATACCCTAAAGTTTTAGAAATAAAAAAAGTTTGACAATTAAAGCTTGTAAAATAAAGTAACTTAATCACCTGGAAAACAAGTCATCAGATTTGCACATTTTTTCTCTGTGTTTTTCTGATGTTTTATGCATATAAAATCTCTCCTCATTTCAAGATTAGTCATATTTTTCTAGTTCATATTTTGTTTTGCATTCAATCTTTTAATTCACTTGGCATTTCTTTATGCTGTAATATAGTGGAGTCAGTTCAAAATAATCTTTTCTTTCCTTCCTAGATTCTTTCCTTCCCTCCTAGCTTCTTGAGGGCAGGATTGATGTGCTATGTATTTTCTTAGACCCTGTAGCAGGCAGTGAGTGTATGGGACACAATCACCAAGTTAGGAGAGATAAGTTTTAAGATAGGAGTTATCTTCTGAGGTTAGCCTAAAATGTCTAAAGTATATCAAGTATTGGTTTTTAATTTTTTTTTTTTTTTTCATTTTGTGTGTCCTTTTTTGGGTCCAACATGGCTTAGAACCAAGGTAGTATGACATGAGAAAAGGAGAATTCTGAAGAAAGACAAATAAAGATTCAAATTCTGGTGCTATCAATCATTTGTGTTGCTCTGAACCTTGTATTCTTCAACTGTAAGATAGATATGCTGATTGCTGCTAGCAAGGTTGTTAGGAAGGTGGAAACAAACCTACACCTATAAAGCAATAAGCATATTGATTGTCATTCTCTCCTTAACTATTTCACTTTTGTGCTCTTTTCAAGGGACACTTTGCGTCCCTTAGCCTCTTCTTTCTGTACTGAAGTAAATGTATGGTAATGGATGAGAGAACATGTAGCCACTATAGATGCTTTCCAAAAGCATAAAATACAATGAATTTAATATTTTGATATATTCTTAAGTGTAAATTTCTTGCTATGGTTTTGTTAATGATAGATTGAATGGAAATGATGTTTTGATGAGAAGATTTAGAATAGATCAGTAGACATTAGGAAACAAATTAGCAAAACTAAATGTGAAAAACAGAAATTAAAAAAATTCTACTGAATTGGAATCATGTAACAGAGATGGCCTAGACTTTGGAGTCATACAAACATGAGTTTGAGTCTCAGCTTTGCCAACTCTGTGAAACATTGGTGCAGTTACTTGTCCTTACTGGGACTCAGTTTCTCTACCTGTCAAGCTGGGATTCATAACATTCTCACAGCAGGGGCCTTGTAGCGGCCAGTTGGATAAGTAAATAAAATCATATGTCACAAGTCCAGTATTTGATGAATGCTTTTTTTGTGCTGCTTTTCTTTCCTTTCAAACTAAACGGCCAGTCTGACTCATCGTAATACCTCTGGATATTTAGGTGTTTAAAAGACCTAAATATGATTACTTAAGTGTCCAACCAACTATCAGAGACTAATTTAGGCCTCAGGGAGAATAGACCCTACTTTTAAAGATTCATTCAGACTTGATCTCTAGTTTACAAAAGGATTTTGGGATCTATGTATGTCTTATGACAGTCAAAAGCTCTATGTGCATCAGTTAATCATCTCAGTTGTTCTTGCAGGTACATGGCTACCATTTTACTCCTGGGAAGCCTGAGAAAATCTTGTCCCAGTTTCTTTGTTTTACAGGGCTATCATTCCATCTTATGAGTGCCTGCTTTGTAAATTTTGTGAACTGTAAAATGAAGTACTATATATTCCTGGGAAGTTTTTTCCCACTGAGAGTATTTAAGTTGAATGTCTTTTTAATAGTCTGGGAGGGCAGATTCTGGCAGTAAGAGAAAGCATTTGAAATTTAACAAATAAGCAGTACATTTATAACAATTGTATAGGGATCTTACTAGTAATTAAATATATTATAGAATACTATATCTAGAGTAAAGCTTGCTAATCATTATACCCAAGCAATTTTTTCTAGTTCTTCTGTTTTTTAATGAAAGAATGCTTATATTTTAGGATGAATAAAGCATGACTTACTACATTTTCTTTGGCTTATTTAGAATAACTGGATGTACTGGAGTGCTTACATTGCTACTGTGTCATTCAAGTTGTTAGTTAAGAAGTCCGATTCCAGCTTCTTTGTATATTCTCTTTAGATGTGGGTTTGAATGAAAAGAAATAATGCCCTTTTTATCCAATGATGAAAACACACTCCCCATACTATTTTCCCTTCCTTTCCTAGGCTTTGGAGATAGGGATTTGCTGTTTCCTTTACCTGGGTCATAACTTTTTCTGTCTAAGAAGAATTTTATAATTAGATACCTGTTTTAATCTCAGATTTGTTTCTCATTAAAAAACAGTTTGTTTTCAGTGTACTATGTCCATTTATAGACTTTATAGAAATCATCTCATTTAATTACTTAATTTAATTAATAGGAGTTTGATTGTCTTCATTTTATAGCTAAGGAAAAGGAGCCCCAAAGAGTTTTTTCATCAATTATCCCACACTCTTATCTTATGAGTAAGTGAGCTAAAATTATAACCTGGAACTGGCTAGCTAAAAACTTAAATTATTTCTAATATAATAGGCTATTAGAATTTTACATTTATTTGCTAGAGTTTTTAAGTGGCTATTTTTGTGATGAAAAGATTATGTAAGGGTAATGATTCATTCTTCTTTTATATCCTACAAATAGGAAACAGAGATGGAAGAGGAGGCTTTTGAAGGGAGAGATGAGAGCTTGGTTTTTAACATGTTCCTCTTCAGGTTTCTGGTCATGTACAAGGTAGAGTTGAATACCTGGGGCCTAATCTCCAGAGAGAACGACTAGAACTGGAGAGAGGAGTCTGGGAACATCAGTGACATGTAGTAACAGATGCAAAGCACTTGTAATTTGGCTTCCTTTTCTCCTGTTTGAGTGGTTGATGGGATTATGGAACTAATCTGCATGGAGGATCTGATTCATGAGATCTATACTGTTGGAAAACACTTCAAAGAAGCAAATAAGTTCTTATGGCCCTTCAAGTTATCATCTCCATAGGGTGGAATGAAGAAAAAGACAACCCACTTTGTAGCAGGTGGAGATGCTAGTAACAGGGAAGACCAAAGCAATAGGCTTATTAGAAGAATGAACTAAGGTATCTGCCCTTATTGTTTTTGTAATCTGGTCAGTTAATAAACAGTGACTGCTTTCAAAAATGAAATGAAATGAAATGAAAAGAAAAGACTGGTTTGATAAGTGGGAGGCTCTGCTCTCAAGACAGATCAGCCAGGATATCTAAGAGGCTATGCCATTATGAGATGTGGGTACATGTCAGCCATGTTCTTAAAGATTCTAAGTCAGAGATTCTCAAACTTTAGTATGTTTCAGAATTATCTGGAGAGTAATAAAGAATAGATGCCAAGTAAGGTAAGGACAGGATCTCTGTGTTTTTAACCAAGTTCTAGACAAGGTTCTGATAGTCTTTGAAGCTTGAGAAACACTAATCTAAACCAGAGTTTAAAACTCCTATCTCATAATAATGATTTATAAAAACAATTATGTATCCTTTTTTGTATAACTTTGAGAGATCTGTTGTTAATTTGAAACTTGAATTGAAAGCTTTAAAAAACATATTCTTTGCAGTTATTTGAGCCTGATAAATACATTGACGCGATGAAGTCTTCTTGCGATAATTCTACCTTGGCCTTTCTACAGAGGGTGAGGATGAGCATGTCCAGGCCATCTAAAAAAATTCTTCTTTTCAAACTTGGCTTTCCCTATGGGAGAAAAGGTAAGGAAAAGAAAATGAGTCCCAATCCTACCTGGAGGGAATGCTTACGTGCATTTTGGAATCTGAGGGACAGCTGCCAATTTCACCTATGGGCAGGAATTACACACCTGTTAGTCACGTGGTTTTTAGAAATAGAGTGTACTTGGCCAGATTACAAGGAACACTTGTTATGCCATCAAAAAAGGAAGCTGATTTACATGCAAGTAATCATTATTAAAGGGGATTTTAGGAAGCTGGACACTTGAGAAAAGCAGGCAACTATGAAAAGAATATCTCCTGCTTATCTTTGTGCAAACCAACAATTACTCCCAAATTAGGTTGGGATTAGATAAGGCAATCAGTTGTAATAGAGTTGATATCTGGAAAGGGGGAAGTTTGAGTCATTCGGAGATAAACCTTTTATTATCCTCTTCCTTGATCGTCTTTATCCTTCACACCACCCCTACCTTTATGCATAGTGGTGGCTGGAGGGTTGAGGAAGGAATGACTTTGGAAGTGCTCCTTAACCAGCTTTTGTATGCATTGTCCAAGGCTCCCGGCTTTCTCATCAGCAGGCTTTTCTGCCCTGTCATTAAGCCTAGTGGCAAAAGAGCCCCATTGTCATGAACTGACCCATGCTAGGAGTAGGTCACCTCGGATGGAGGCTCCCTGCTTATTCAGAGGTTTCTGAGATTCCCAGATGTTGTAACAAGATGCAAATATGGAGAAACACTTTCACTGCTCCTCCATTTGAAATGGGGTTCTATCTGATGCGCGAATACGTGGTTTCATAGGGGCACAGTGGAGTCGTACCTTTCACAATTGCAATTGCAATAAGCGTTTCTTTGTGAGAGCAATAGTTAATTCTCTTTGAATGTTACTGCAGTTTAGGGAGAATACATACTTTTCCCTCTCCTTTATATTTCCCCTTCACTTATGCTTTAAAACAGATAATTGGAGCAAGGCTTGAAAGTTTAATCTTGCCCAAAGGCTAAGCTTGCCACCTAATGACACACGGGGCTGTTCTTCTGTATTGAAGCCTGTCTTGCCCTCATTATCTCCACATTAGTTCCTTTTCTCCTTTACTTTATTATTCATCCAGCTCCTCCTTTTTCACTTGGATTTGAACCATGACAAAATGTGTCTTTGTGAGGTGTGTGTCTATGCAACAGTGCATCTGTGTGAGTGAGTGTGCCCCCACCCGTGCCCCTCGTTTACATGAAGTGTTTATTTAAGCAAAGGCGGTGGAAAATTGACAAAAATCTTTGGCATTGATTGCCTGCTAATGATCCCACATCAATCTGGGGAGAAAAATCTAGCTGGAAGAGGAAAAAGCGAAAACTCACTTGCAGGGTTTCCCTTGCCAAGACCAGGTGCAAGCAGCTCAAACTCAAAGAAAAGAAGGGAAACAGTTTTCAATGAAGTCTGTGAGGGCATTTGGGTAAAAGTATAATTAAAACTTTAACATCTTGTTCTATCAAAAGAAAAGTTGTATGTATCATTTATATGATATGATACCCAATTGGACATATAAAGTGAGATAAATACAAGAAAATACTGGCGTGGCTTTCTTTGTTCAAATCTGGGTTAGAATCCCGAATTTACCCCCAGGTAACCTAGCATTGCTTAGCCTTTCTGAGCCTCAGTTTCCTCACCTAAGATAGGAATGATAATCCTGACCTCACACGTATGTGGTGAAGATGAAAGGAAATGCAGGCTACAAGTGCAGGCTACAGTGTAGATAACAAATTAAACATTGGCCATAGGTCTTATTTCTCTTATAATAAACTGAAATGTAGCTTAGAATGTTTTGGCTTGATAGTCTGAGAGTAGGGGCTAAGATTTTTTTTCCTTCTCTGGGTCCATTTCTTTCTTCAGCTTGAAAGATGACTGGCCATTTCTACTACATAGCTGCCATTCTGCTTGGCAGTGTAATATTATCTAATACTTGAACAAACTCCGCAAAGGCTTAATGTTATTCCCATATCGCAGAGGAGTAAGTTCAGAGAGGTTTATAACTCGCCCAAGGTTTCAGATGGAGCAGGAAAACAAACAAGGATTTGTCAAATCTCCAAATGGGTAGTACTATTGAAATTAGAGTCTGTTTTATTGGTCTAAGTCTGCTTTGAGTCAGTTACTTCCCAAATAACAAAATCTTCTGAGTCAGAGGGTTAGTGGACTTCTTTAATCTTAACAGAGGAGGGAATACCAGAAACTTTCCTAACTATTTGATTTCTAGGGTAAATACGTGGATATGTGATATGTTTCGTATATTTATTTTCAAGATATCAAAGTTACTTTTCATATTATTGGATAGATTCAAATGCTTCCTCTTTACCAAGATGAGATCCTCCAGAGAAGCATCTATTTCAGTGTAATCTTATCAAATACTGTACAAACTCTGCAAAGACTTGTCATTTCCATCTTGTACAGGAGGTCTGCATCTCATAATCACACTTTATCCCCGCTTCTTTATACTGCTTTAACATTCCAAAGGTAATCATCTCTCCTTGCCTTCACTGCCCAAACCTCCTTTCTCTTCATTGGCCCATGGGTTCCTTGGTGTTCTTCACCCTGGATAGCACTGGTAACCCTGGGTTGTTGCTATGGTCTATTACTCTGTACACATTATCCTCTTTATTATCCTCAAAGTCACTCCTTCCCCTCCACTCTTTATCCTTTTTGCATGAAACCAGAGTTAGCTGGGAGAGAATGCTATAGAGTATCTGGGTATAGGGGAAAATATCTGTATATTTGTGGTTCTGGTTCTAGCGGGGTGACCTTTGTAAGCAACTTAATATCTCTGTGCCTCAGTTTTTTCACCAATACAAACTAATGATCCCCCTATAATTTTCTGTGATTCTTTCTTTGCCATGGTTCAGAAGGCTGAAGATGTAGCCTTTGTGCTGTCATGACAACCCCCTGCTACCAGAGCTATAGCATGTTACTAAAGGAGAGAGTTGGTAGGAAAAAAAAAAAAAAAAAAAAAAAATATATATATATATATATGTATATGTATATATATAAATATACATACATATATATATTTGTCTAAAATATATTTGTTTCTTCTAGCACAAGGACTTGGGCCAGGCGACCTAGCTAGTCAGTAACAGAGTCAGGGCCTGAATGGGGTCCTCTCCATTCTCAATCTTGCATTGTCTTCCCTGAATCTACCTTAGGTGCAGAAGGTAATCTGTCTGGGAGTGGGGAAAGGGAACTCAAAGGTTTTTGTGTGCGTCTCTCTCTATGTGAACTGTGCAGGAGTTTATGGGTAGTGTCAACTGGCCCGACCCTGTCACTCACCTCTTCCCCCGCCTTCTTTCCCTGCCCCTTCTCCACAATAAAAAAATAAATAAATTCAAAAAAAAAAAATAAAATAAAATAAAAAATAAAGGTAGAAATGATATAAAATTTTCAAAAAGGAAAAAACCCTTTCTAATTAACTATTGTTTCAGGCCTTATAAATAACTGCTGGACATCAATAAGAAGGGAGTATGCTAAGAGTGAAACAGAAAACATAACTTCAGCTTGAAAATCCGAAATCTTTACTAACTCAACACTAAAAAACACAATGCAAGCTACCATAGTGGCTTAGGAGATTTTCTATGCTTTCTGGATGGTATTTTTCCTAAGATGAAAAAGATTCCTTATTTTAAAAACCATTCTATAGTTTGTTCCAAGATTAGTTTATACGATCCCTTGAGTTACAAACCTACAAACTTACAACTTTTTTTTTTTTTTTTTTATGTCAAGATCAATAGCTCCTGTCTTGCCCTTGTGAGATAAATCAAATTTAAATCTGTCTATTGTGTGCTCAGTAGCCTCTTTTGGTCTTAAAAGAGTTCATTCTTCATTAAAAGGACAGTGACATTCTGAATTCTTTCTGAAAGAATCAAATATATCTCTCTTTGTTCAGGAGGTAATTTGTTAGTTGGGGATGTGAAAGGGTAACAGGGAAATGCTGGGTGGTTTCATCATGTGTCATAGAAGTCTAGGGTAATGCATGTGGCCCAGCCCTTTCTCATTTAAGATTTAAACCAATATTTATTTTTGAAAGGAAATTTAACCCGCAAGTATCTGCCTCAGTAGCCTTGCTGGCTTTTATAGCTAGGAATCAGGAAATTACTTTTGCCAACCTTACAAAAGGCCTAAAGATCAAATGAATTTTAATCTTGGCAAATGTAGCTTCTACCCTGAAAGGTGGAACACAGGTTCAGGGTAATAACAAAAGAAAGATAAACATCGTCCTAAGTGTCTTCCAAGATAAGAAGGGCAGAGAAGATTGAGCAAGTTCTGAGAATTACTGATTGTCTCATTTTGTCTCAAAGTCAATGTAATTTGTTCTTTAATTCAGATTTGCACATGTGTAGATGTTGGTATAATTTTTCCAAGCAATTTCGACTATAAAGGCTAAAACCTTAGTGTAAAAATAAAAAACAAATTACTATCTTAACATCTTTGATTTGGATTATTTGTTCTCTTCACAATAAAGTTATATACGCGTGCTATTTTTCCTGAGGAGACTCAACTGTCTTGATTTGTATTTTTTAGGTAAAGTATAAGTTTTGGGGAACAGAAGGAGATAGATTTATATCACCCTGAAAAACAAAGAAAAATCTGCCTTATACTATCTTTTAAGTTGATTAATTCAAGAAAAAATTGTGTCACAGAGCATATGCATTACTTTTTCTCATCTACTATATAGATTTGATGCTGTGAATTGTTCTGATTTTGTGTTTTGCTTTTTCAGCCTAAGATTAATCCATGGAAAAGTGTGCTCTTCAGACTGACTGTCCTTGGCCTAAATAAGGGACCCCAGGAGTGATGGGAATATTGAAAACAGACTTATGCAGATCCAGTGACACACTGATTAGTGCAGAGACAGGCAAAAAATCAAAGCTTTGCAAAGGTGATTTGTGGCATTCAGTTGGAGCAAGAGTCCTACACCAGAGGCAGTTAAAAGGCGAGGTGTATGGTGAGAACTTGAGCATACAGTAGGTCTTATTTCTGGTTGGAACTTAGCCAGGATCCGAAAGCCCACTTTCTTCATGTGCTCTGCCCAAGTAGACTATTCTCAGGATAGTACCCTCTTTGCAGATTCTAGAAGCATCTAAACATTGAAGAAAAAAATTCACATTGTAATAAGACTTTCTTTGGCCGAAGATGTTTCTCTAAGAAGTCTTTCTTAAATTGTAGTTGTTCAGACCAGTAACATTGGCATTACCTGAAAGGCTGTTAAAAATGCAAAATTTTGGCTGGGCATGGTGGATCATGCTTATAATGCTAGCACTCTGGGAGGCCTAGGAAGGTGGATTGCTTGAGTTTGGGAGTTCAAGCCCAGCATGAGCCAGAACTAATCCCATTTCTACTAAAAATAGAAAAACTAACGAGGCATGGTGGTGGGCACCTATAATCCCAGCTACTCAGGAGGCTGGGGCAAGACCACTTGAGCCCAGGGGTTTGAGGTTGCGGGGAGCTATAATGCCACAGCACACTATCCAAGGTGTCAGAGTGAGTTCTGTCTCAAAAAAAAAAAAAAAAAAAAAAAGTAAAATTTTTAGGTCTCACCCAAAAAATAATCATAAACTCTGGGAACTGGGTTCAGCAATTTACATTTTAACAAGCCATCAAGGGAATTCCAGTGCATGCTAGAATTTGAGAATCACTTTTTTAAAGTAGTTGACATCTTTAGGTCTTTGGTATAAAACTGTAATGTAACTCACTTGTCAAAGAGAAAGTGAAACAACATACTAGTGTAGAGTTGCTTGAATATGCAAATTTCTATAAACTTAAGCACCAGTTCTACATGGGGCATTAGTTATCAACCATGTTTTAAAGTAATGTATGACATAGTTTTTCCCTGGGGGCCTTACCTCTGACTCTTTGGTCCGTTTAATCAGTTCAACCAGTGGTTAGTTACCATTTATGTGGGATTAGGCTGCTTAGATACCACCTGCCACATCATTTCCCAAAACAGTCACACGAGTTTCAGGTGGCTCAGCATGGCAAGGGTATCTGATGATCTCTTTGAGGATGTTCTGAGGCAATAGGTCAGATAGTTATGCTGTTGTTCCTGCTGTACCTTCTTGGATTCCCAATGGAAGTTCTTACTCTCTTTAGGTAAGAAAGAGCCCAGATTTTCAAGAACTCAAAGCTCTTGGGATAAAGCTCAGCCGCTTCTCCTCTACCAGATTGTAGAGTAGATTGCCTGGAATGTTTAATAGAACCTGTAATCTTCAATTTCCTTTTCAATAAAATTTCACTGAAAATTTCTTTTTCTCTATTTGAGGTAACGGCAAATGGCTTTCAACTTTCTGTTTGGGGGCATATTCTGTGCGTCTGTGCTTATATACAAAAGCCACTCATCTAAAGAGGCATAAAACTATTCTCACTACCACGCTTGCATCAGGGTCACTCCTGACACTGATGGATACATATTCTTCAGCTTGTCACTCCAGGAAGAGGAATTCTTCATGGCTAGTTGGGCCTTAGTGCCAACTTCCTGGATAGCCGTGTGGCTGGACTAGAAGGGCAATGCCACCTGTGAGCTCCAGGGATTGATTTGGTGGTTCTAGCCCAGGTTTTTCTCCTCCTCTCAGAACCCACCTTGGCCTCCAGGTCAGCTCTTAAGAGGAGAGAAATCACCTTTAAAAAATGTAATCTGAGCAGCAGCCAGCCACCAAGCGAGACTGCTATAGGGTAATCATCTGATAGAGGTATAAACTTCCTGCTGGACCAAATCCCACCAGCAGCCATTTTAGGCAGAATCTACTCAGTGGGCATACTTAGTTGGAGTGGATATACTCAGAGAAAGATCCAGATCCAAATACTTGATGATTTTCAACCATAACATAAACTCAAAGAATTGCTTGTCAAGTGTATATACTTTACTTGAGTTATTTAATTTAACCCTTGCACCAACCCAATGAGGTAGGAATTATTAGGACCTCTGCTTTGCCAGATGAGTAAACTGAGGCTTGCAGAGGTTTGGTGACTCACTTGTCAAAGAGAAAGTGAAACAAAAACTGCATTCTAATCTTAGATTGTTCTTTTATAAATCCTGTGCTATTAACTTTTATAGCAGTGGTTCTCAATTTGTGAAATCAAATACTCCCAAATCATTTAGAGCAAATATTTGAAAGATTCCCTTTACCGTCCTGAAATAAAATGTCACCTATCTACATGCAAAATTTTAAAATTTATAGAATACGCTCAGCAATAAAAAAGAACAAACTACCAACACAAAGCAACTTGAATAAATCTCAGAGACATTGTGTTGAGTAAATTTAGACATAAGAGCACATTCTTTCGATTTCATTTGTGTGATATTCAAAAACAGGCAAAAATGATCAATAGGATTAGAAATCAGAACACTGCTTACCTCTAAGGGTGGAGAAGGGAGAAGACTGATAATAGAGAAGCACAAAGTGAGTCGAGTGACAGAAATGTTTTATTTTTTGATAGGTTATTGAACGTATGATATACTCGTTTCTCAAAGCTCATCAAAATGTGCACAAAAGCCTATATTTTCTGTTTGTAATTATAGCTCATGAAAATTAAATATAAAACTATTAATAGTAATTTACAAGAGAAACAGAGGATTTTAAAACAATATATATTTCAATATATAAATGTTTTGGCTAATCTACTTTGAAGACACAATAAAATTGTCAGATATTCATATCTACTACTTTGAGAAAAGTTCAAAGAATTTTTAAACCTTTCCTCAACTTACCCAATAGTTTTAATTCTGGAAAATTCAGTGAATAAACTATGCACTAATTTTCGGCTTATGAATAAAACAGAGTTGAATTTAAACATTAGATACATTGGGTTTTTAAAATGCTCATCATCCCTAATCATCAGAGAAATGAAAATCAAAACCACCATGAGATATTACCTACCCCTAGTAAGATCAGCTCATATCATAAAATTCCAAAGCTGCAGATGCTGGCACAGATGTGGAGAGAGGGGGAACACTTTTACACTCTTGGTGGGATTGCAAACTAATATAGCCTCTTTGGAAAGAAGTATGGAGAATCCTCAAAGATCTCAAAATAGACCTTACATTTGATCCTGCAATCCCATTAGTAGGTACCTACTCAGAAGAAAAAAAAAAAATCATTTTATCATAAGGATATTTGCAAGAGATTGTTAATTGCAGCTCAATTTACAATCACCAAGATGTGGAAATACCTATATGCCCATCAACCCAGGAATGGATTAATACACCATGGTACAGTGGTACATGGTGTGGTATGCCATGCAATACTACTCATCCATAAACAAGATGAAGACTTTACATCTTTTGTACTAACATAGGTGGAGGTGAAACACATTCTTCTTAGTAAAGTATCACAAGAATGAAAAAGCAATTATCCAATGTACTCAATACTAGTATGAAACCTGTAGATGATCTGATGCATGCCCATATAGGAAGAAAACTCATTTCAATTCAGGTTGGGGGGAAGGGTAATGAGAGGGGAAGGGAGTTGGGGTGCTCTCACTGAATGGGCTTGGGGTGGGGGTGTTTGGCACACCTTT
This sequence comes from Loris lydekkerianus, assembly GCA_963574355.1. NCBI lineage: Eukaryota > Metazoa > Chordata > Mammalia > Primates > Lorisidae > Loris > Loris lydekkerianus. The sequence goes on from CAUYPK010032916.1 coordinate 33,744, forward strand.
TGTGTGTGGGCCATAACCATAAGAGGGACTCTACATAACAAAATCAAATATATTGACCTGGTTGTTTGTACCCTCACATTAACCTGAAATAAAATTAAAAACATAAACAAAAACAAAGAATTTCCTGATTTTAAAAACTCTGTGAATTGCAGAGCACATCATCATTGTGTGGAATCTCCTCTCATGATAGAATGTCTGATATCCCTAGTCTGTCAAATGCAAAAAGCAGTCTGACTAATCACTGGGACAGTTCCAAACCCCACACATATTCCAAATTCCATAGGTGGAGTGGTACTAGCTGAATTGAGAGCTCTATCCAGACAGTACTACAAATGTAAAGATCCTTCTCAAGTGCTATCTCTTGTGCTGAGTCATCTTTACCTTTTTCAGACTCACTAATACATCCATTCCCATTCTCTCATCATCACAAGGCTATTTCTATCTTAGAAGTAATCTTTTTATTGTTAGTAATTGTTAGTCTACTTTTCTATGTCTTTTCCTAAATTAAAACACTGGAATTGTTTATATCTCTAGCACACAGCATAGTTCATGTATGTGTTTGTTCAAAGCATGCACGATGGATTAATATAATATGAACACAGATATCAAATTATTGAGTCCACATGAGCCAGATAAATGATTGAATTTATTTTCATTTTATTTTATTGTTTATTACTTATATAATGCCAACTATTATGCTCCAAAAGCTTTTACAGGATTAGAAGAAGCTTAGATTGAGAAACAAATAATTCTTTCAAAAAGATCTCTTTTTAAACATGGTACTGGCATTTAAAAGGTGAGTAGGTATATTTTATATAAAGACATCATTCTTTTCATTTCCTTTTACTGAAAATTAAGATGTGATGATAAGTTCTGTATCGGGTTTTAACCCCAAACAACCTCACTATTATGCACCAAACAACAAATGAGGCAAGATTTCATAAAGAAATGTTATATGTATTTGAAAAAACCAAATGTGATTGTTAAGATACTTCTGTGACCAATGGAAAAGAGTCCTGCACAGATATACCCAGAAGGGCAGCTCTGCTCCCTCTGGAGCTGAAGCCTTATCTGTGTTTTTACTTGTTATTCATAAACAAATTCAAACAGGTTGGCATTCAAAGGTGCTAGAGACATAGATATGGGACCTTTCTACTCATGAAGTGGGCTCTAAAATTGTGATTAGACAGACTTGCCTGATTTCCAATCCCTCTCACTGTTCGGAAGACCAAATGTCTTTTTAGACCTCTCAGCTTTAGCGTAAGAAAGAGGTACAGTGTAAGTATCCACTAAATCTCAGGCAAGCCACCATGACTTCGCTCTACAAATAAGAGATTTGGACTGTGTGTGTTTATTTTTCTCATAAACCAATAAGGGCTAATAGAATTAAGAGTCCCAGAAAGACCCAGGCTTTGACATATGTTTTACTATAAATGTGAACAAAAATAAAACACTGGAGAAAGATCACAGTTATACTTCTATATAGTTCCTTCAGAAGATTTTCTTTTTCTTTCTATATGATCTGGCTTGGAGAAGCTAAAGGCAAAGGCCACCTTTTTTACAATCTTCTATATCATTGAAGTGGTAGGAAATTACTACATGTTCTTGAATATAACTGACAAAGTCTTGTCTGGGGCATTTTGGGGACAAATTTAGTGGACCCTTTGGAACATATGCATATTTGTACTCAGAGCTAGGATATTCTAATTTTGTAATTGTATTTGGGGCATTTTACTAAGAAGGAATCTTTAAAAATAAAAAAAATAACAAAATGGAAGGAATCTTTAGAAGTCTCTTGAGGGGGTAGTGTTAGGGCCAACTGAGAACTTTAACAAACACTTACCACATAATGAAAAGCCAAGCCTCTTCTTCCAAGAGTTCAAGACAGTCCTTGTTCAGGCATTTCATTTTCTGTGCATGGGTTCTTTACCCACAAACATTTGTAAAGAGTTTCAGAAGGTAAATTGAAAAATATATGTATGTGGGCCATAACCTCTCTCAAACAAGGGGAGGCATTCTTATAATATCTTTTTTCATATACTTCATATTAGTAATAAAACTTGTAGGAGAAAGAAAAAAAATGATCTTATAAAATGAAATACTCAATACTACTATGACCAAGAGTTGTAAATATACAATCACAGGATGAAAACAAGAAAACAAAAGGTACAACAAATTAACTAGGAGTATAATAGACATTCCAGAATGCTTTCCAATGACGTGACAAACTAAGCTGGTACAGATTTAACCTCTCCATTTGTACTACACTACACATAGTCAGGCTCAAAATAAATAATGGGCAAGTCACAAGAACGAGAAATTAAAAATGAGCTCAGAGCCAGAGCTTCAGGTGTGCAAGTTGGTGCTGTAACAGGTTAAGATGGTGCCCATGGTCTCTGTATACCACAGCACTAGAGACTTGAAGTTTCACTAGGGATTTGGCCCTGGTCAGCAAAATGTGGGGAATTGAAACTAGGACCCATGTATAAAGCTGGAAGCCTAAGAAGTTTCACACTTTTAAAAAGATTTCTAAGAAAGACTCTTCACTTGAAGAGAGAATTAGAGGTTGGGTGTTGATGGGGAGAAAAGAATTCTTCCACAAACAATCAAAGCCCAAGCACAGTCCACAAAAGGAGCTCAAGTTCACACTACTTGTATTGTCTGGGAGTTGCAAGCCAAGAAATCAGCATACATTCCTGAACCAGTGAAATCCCTAGGGTTTCAAAAAGAATTAAATACACAATGGGGATGTTTACATAATTCTAAGTCACAAAAATTTCATAGCAGAGGTAATCTGAACTGAAGATGAGTCCAAACAGCAACAACAAAACACAATCTACATAAGAAAACACTTTAATATAAGGGAGAGTGAGTAGACACAAACCAGGAAAACTAGCAACTCTGAAAACACGAGGAAATGTAAAATGTGAAAAGATTTAGAAATGAAATTCAAGAGAGAAAGATACAATAGAAATTACAATGCAGTGATAGGACATATAAAAAAAATTAGTAGTTTTAAAAAGGAACCATACAGAAACTCTGGAAATCGTTTTTTTTGTAATTTAAGTTAAAAAACAACTTTATGCAAAGAGTTTGTTTTTATTTATTTTTAACCTTTTTGTTATTCATTTGTATTATCTCCCTTTGTTCAAAAGACATCTTTCCATTGGGAAAGATCAGTCAAGTATATTTGCAAGAGTCTGTTTTTGTTGTTCCATTAATGTCTATTCTTTCTCCAAGATTATGCCCTTTTGATTACTGTATATTTATAATAAATTTTTGAGTTAGGAAAAAATGCCTTTAAAATAATTATATGCAGCAGACAACACAAAGCTAGAGCAATAATTAAAAGAACTAAAAATAGATTTGAGAAACATACCAAAATGCATTTTTAAAATATTTTCTGTCATTTTTTAAAATTATTTTTTATTAAATCATAACTTTGTACACTGATGCATTTATGGGGTTCAGGGTACTGCTTTAATATAAAATATGAAATGTTTACATTGAACTAAGTAACACATCCATCACAATCATACTCATTTCTTAATAGTTTTTAAATGTACCATTGTATCATGCACATTAGGTGAGGTCCCCCAAGTACCCTCCCTTTTTCCATATCCCCTCTCCCCTCTCTCTCCTCTTCACTTCTACTTTCTGGACTATAGTCATGTTTTGCCGTTCCTATGAGTATGTAGGTAGTTATATATTGATTTCATAGTAGTATTGAGTACATTGGATACTTTTTTCCCCCATTCTTGAGATACTCCAAAATGCATTAAAAGAGATTAAAAGATACAAAGGATATAAAGTATCTATGATAGAAGGGATAGAATCAGGAGATTTAATGGCAGAAAGAATATTTTTGAAATAGTGGTTGAGAATTTTCCAGAATTGAAGGGCTCAAGGCACTTTGATCTGATGACTTCATTTCTGGAAAATTCTCATTTATATTTATAATTGTATATGAAAAGAGAGAGAGAGAGCACCCAACCAGGATATATATATAGAGAATGTCAAAAATGTATACATATTTTAAGAAAAGAAAAAACTTCATTGAAATTATAATACTCAATATATTCTGATAATATTTGTCATCTTGTATTTTGTATCTCTTGTAACTGTAGAAGTCAAACATGACTTGAACATTGCAATTTAAAAAATTCCACATTTTTTGACACCCTCTGTATATATTTATATATAATATATAAAAACAGAGAGACAGAGACAGAAGGAGACACAGAGTCACCAAGAATAATAAGCAAATCTTTTTTTTTTTTTTTTTAATTATAGATAAAAATATGCACCATAGATGTGCCCTGACCCATTACCCTCCCTCCACCCAAACCTCCCCCCTCCCTTCCCCTTCCTTGGTCCTTTCCCCATAGTCTTGTGGTATAGTTGGGTTATACCCTTCATGTGAAAGCTATAGTTTAGCTTCATAGTAGGGCTGAGTACATTG
>CAUYPK010032918.1:0-27577 GCA_963574355.1 Loris lydekkerianus
TTGATCCTGCAATCCCATTACTGGGCATCTACCCAGAAGGAAAAAAATCCTTTTATCATAAGGACACTTGTACTAGACTGTTTATTGCAGCTCAATTTATAATCGCCAAAATGTGGAAACAGCCTAAATGCCCACCAACCCTGGAATGGATTAACAAGCTGTGGTATATGTACACCATGGAATACTATTCAACTATTTTAAAAAATGGAGACTTTACATCCTTCGAATTAACCTGGATGGAAGTGGAAGACATTATTCTTAGTAAAGCATCACAAGAATGGAGAAGCATGAATCCTATGTACTCTATTTTGATATGAGGACAATTAATGACAATTAAGGTCATGGTGGGGGTGGGGGAAGGGGAGAGCAGAGAAAGAAAGAAGGAGGGAGGGGTGAGGGAAAGAAGAGCAGAGAGAGAGAAGTAGGGAGCGGGGTGGGTCCTTGGTGTGTGCCACACCTTCTGGGGGCAAGACACTATTGCAAGAGTGACTTTACCTAACAAAAGCAATCAGTGTAACCTGGCTTATTGTACCCTCAATGAATCCCCAACGATTAAAAAAAAAAAAAAAAAAGAAAAGAAAAGAAAGAAAATGATATTGGGCTGGGCATCGTGCTTCATGCCTGTAATCCTAGCACTCTGGGAGGCCGAGGTGGGTGGATTACCTGAGCTCACAGGTTCGAGACCAGCTTCAGCAAGAGCAAGACCTCTTCTCTAAAAGTAGCCGGGCATTGTGCCGGTGCCTGTAGTCCCAGCTATTTGGGAGGCTGACACAAGAGAATCCCTTGAGCCCAAGAGTTTGAAGTTGCTGTGAGCTATGACAACACAACACTCTACCATCGGCGACAAAGTAAGACTTTGTGTCAAAAAAAAGAAAGAAAGAAAACTACATTTATTCAGGCATGGGCATTGCAAAGGCAATACATGTGGATAGATTCAGGGTGATAGAGGAAGATAAGTATTTCTTCAGGAAAAATGAAGAGGGTTACATAAGTTGTTTAAAGACAATTAACCTCGGCTACAAGGATCAGTCACAAAGGTGGCAACATTCCAAGGTTGCACAGGCAATTGGAGGGCAGCTGTCCTGGCAGAATTATTTTTTGTATGAAGTTGTGGAGGCCTTTGTGTGAGGCTCTGGCTTCTGCAGTCTTTAGTGATAGTTCTTGTTATCAGGCAGATTTCATAAAGAACCTCCCTTCGTGGTCTTCCCCTGCTCCATTTGTCAGGATTTGACACAAGCGCCTTCATTTTGACTTTGACAACTTTCATAACAACAAATCCAACCTTCCATTTGTTTGGGCAGAAATTGGGGATTCCATTCCTGACTTCTTGTTCTTGCCCACCTCATAGCCCATCCATAAGGAAGTCCTCTCAGCTCTGTCTTTAATCCCAAAATCTGCCACCTTCCCCATCTCCACTCCCCCATCTAAACAAGGCCAATGAAATGAGAGGCCAACAAAATGCCCTTAACATTCCTGGTCACTATTGAATTGCAACTTATTCCATAACCAAATCTTTACCCACTCCTCTCCAACTCACCCCTTCCCTTTTCTCCTATCTCCTCTCATCACCAGAGGAGAAGAATATGGGTTGTTTTGCAAGCTAAGTGTGCCATGGAGCACACCTGTGATTTACTAATTGACTTTGCATGCTTATCCTCTGCCTGATTTCTCTCATTTCCAGGCAGCTTTGTTAAAGATCTAGACATGAGAGAAAAACATCTATTTTTATTCAGTTACCCAGGTCTAGAGTGAGAGTCAACTATGTGTGTGTGTGTGTGTGTGAGAAGACCAGATAGAAAATTCTTTAGGCTTTGCAGGCCACATATTTCTCTGTAGCATATTCTTATTGTTGTTACAATTCTTTAAAAATGTAAAAATCATTTGGGCAGCACCCAAAGCTCAGTGGGTAAGGCGTGGGCCACGTACACCCAGGCTGGCAGGTTTGAACCCATCCTAAGCCAGCTAAACAGCAATGACAACTGCAACAACAACAACAAAAATAAATAGCTGGGCATTGTGGCGGGTGCCTGTAGTCCCAGCTACTTGGGAGGCTGAGGCAAGAGAATCGTTTAAGCTCAAAAGAGTTTGAGGTTGCTGTGAGCTGTGATGCCAAAGCACTCTACTGAGGGCGACATAGTGAGACTCTATGTCAAAAAAAAAAAAGAAAGTAAAAATTATTGGAAGAAAAATAATAAAACCAAAATATAGAATGTAAATGTCTTAACACAATAACTAAGAAAATGCCATGAAGGCTATGTTAACCAGTTTGATGAAAATATTTCAAATTGTATATAGAACCAGCACATTGTACCCCATGATTGCATTAATGTACACAGCTGTGATTTAATAAAAAAATTTAAAAAAAAAGAACCAAAAGCTGATACTTTGAGAAAATCAACAAAATATAAAAATCCTGAGCCAGCCTGGTTAGGGTTGAAAAGACAGAAACCACACATTGCCAATATCAGAAATGAAAATAGACATCATTATGGATACCACAGACATTGAAAAGAAAATAAGTGTACAATAATAAATGTACAATATCAACAGCTTTTTTCCAATTAATCTTACAAGTTAAATAAAATGGGCAAATTCACAATAGACACAACTTAACTAACAAAGCTTACTCAAGAAGAAATAAATGACCTGAATAGCTCCATATCTATTTTAAAAATTGAATTTGTGGGTAATAATACCACCACAAAAAACCCTCAAAGCCCAGCTGATATTACAACACTGCCAATTTTTAACAAAGAAATATCACAAATTCTTCATAAATTCTCCTAGAAAAGTCGAAGATGAGGGAATACTTCACAAGGCATTCTATGAGACCAGTATTATCTTCTTTCTTTCTTTTTTTTTTGAGACAGGATCTTGCTCTGTTGCCCCAGCTAAGGTAGAGACCAGCATTACCTTGATACCAAGCCAGACAAAGATATTATAGGAAAAGAAAACTATAGATAATATCTTTCATAAGCATAAAGAAACATTCTTAAAATTTTAGCAAACAGAACCCAACAATATGTTCATATATACATATGTGTGTGTGTGTGTCTGTGTGTCTGTGTGTATACAGTTATTATTATTATTGTTTGGGATTCATTGAGGGCACAAAGAATTAGGTTATACTGATGGCATTTGTTAGGTAAAGTTCCTCAATTCAACAATATTTTTTAAAGGAACAAGAATTAAGTAGAGCTTATTTTAGGAATGCAAATTACTGTAATTGACAGCATCAAAGGCACCCAAGGGTTAGGAAAGAAGGTGCTATCCGGGTGGCACTAAGAGGATGGCTGGAGGGAGCAGGCAGGTAGCAGCTGCCCCTGTGGATTTGGGGGAATTTTCTGTAACCTCCCTCCCTTTCTCTTGCTCTGTTTTCTTTCTTCTTATTATTTATTTATTTTATTAAGTCATATACACATAGATCATGAATACATTTATGCATATGTGGGGTACAATGTGTTGATTTTTTTTTTTTTTTGCAGTTTTTGACCAGGGCTGGGCTTGAACCCGCCACCTCCAGTTTATAGGGCCAGGGCCCTACTCCTTTGAGCCACGGGCGCCTCCCATGTTGATTTTTTTTATACGATCTGACGTGCTTACATCAAATCAATCAAGATAGCTTACTTTGTCCCCCTCCGTAAGGGGCAGTGGCCTCACAGCTTATAGCAACCTCCAGCTCTTGGGCTTAGGTGATTCTTTTGCCTCAGCCTCTCCAGTAACTGGGACTACAGGCACCCGCCACAACGCCTGGCTACTTTTTGTTGCAGTTTGGCCAGGGCCAGGTTCAAACCCTCTACCCTCGGTATATGGGGCTGGCACCCATCTTGCTCTATGTTCTGTTTCTTTCTCCCTCTGAAGAAAGATTTCTGAGCTCTTTTTGTAGTTGCTGGCATCTCAGGGGATAACTGAGGAGCCTGCCCTCCTGCCGCTGGAGCTGGGTTTGCTCCTTAGCCTTCAACATGTACTCTCAGGGCCTTTCTCCAGCATAGGCCTCAGCAGCTCCCCATTCCAGCAAGGAAGACCTCAGCGGTGCTTGTAAATGCTCATGTGTTTGTCACACAGATACCTTTTCACTTCAGTTTTTAAAATTTAATTTTAAAAGTAATCTATACATGCACAAGTTTATTTTTTAGTTTAGTTTACTTTCTTTTTTTTTGAGACAGTTTCACTATGTCCCCCTGGGTAGAGTGCTGTAGCGTCACAGCTCACAGCAACCTCCAAGTCTTGGGCTTAAACGATTCTCTTGCCTCAGCCTCCTGAGTAGCTGGGACTATTTTTTGTTGCAAAAAACAAAACACCCGGATATTTTTTGTTGCAGTTGTCATTGTTATTAAGCAGGCCCAGGCCAGGTTCAAACCACCAGCCTGCTGGCACCGTATCCGCTGTTAGGAGTGCCAAGCTTATTTTGTAGTTTTTCTAATTTGTATAAATTTATGGAGTACAAATGTGATTTTGTCACATGTGATATATTGTGCAGTCAGGGCTTTTAGTGTATAAATCACCTCAGTAATGTAAGTTGTATCCATTTGCATACACAAGTGTGAAACAACTCAATACAAAAGTTTACAAGGTAAAAACCAATTCTCCATTCACTCGCAATGGTCCCTTCCCCATATTAAACGAGACCTGAAGGTGCCTCCTATCCTCGTTAGAGACGTTCATGCATATAACATTCTATACTCTGTGTCTGGCTCTTTCTTTACTTTTACTCAGCAAACTATCCTGAAGTGTTGTAAATAGGATTTTGTAAGACTTTCTCATTTTTGATGCCAGAACAATGATCCATTTTATGAACGTATAGATGCTAGATGCAAATGAATATACACCAATATTCTATTTGCATGAAGTTCAGAAAAAGACAATATTTTCACAATTTAAGACAGAAGTTAGCTCGGAAGATCAGGCCAGTGACTGAGGGGCTAAGGGGTTTCTGGGGTGCTGGTCAAGCTGTTTCTTTTCTTTTTAAAGAGGGGGTCTGACTCTATTGCCCAGACTGGAGTGCATGGAACGATCATAGCTCACTGTAACCTTGAAACTCCTGGGCTCAAGAGATCTTCATACCTCAGCTTCCCCAGTAGCTGGGACTACAGGAGCGGCCACTATGCCCTACCCTGCTTTTCTCCGCGCTCAGCATCACTTATACAGTGCTCGCACATTTCAGTCACTTATTGAAATGTACACTTGTGATTTTTGCACAGTTCTGTATACTATGCTTCCATATTACAAAGCTTAAGTTCAACGAGGGGGAGGTATATATAGAAGGAAATAACCGTGGGTCCATACGGTAAATGAATTTAGGACTCAATTATCTCACTTTCTAGTGACAGCTGAGCCCGGAGCAGCCCGGGCTGCCGGGCTGCTAATCCTCGCGCAATAAATAACCCTGGACTCTGTTCCCTCATCTGTAAAATGGCAATAATAATACAACTACCCAATAGAGTTGTTGCAGAGATTGGATGTCATCTATGTAAAGTGGGTAGAAGGGCCCCGCCATCTCTTAACAGGTACTCGATTATGTTATGCCGAGACCAAAAACTGTAATTTTTACAAGGAAAAAATCCTCCTCGTTGCTCATTAAAGAAAAATTGGGGGTGAAATATCTAAGGCTGGCCTCCTTCAGAAAGGTAGGCTCACGAAAAAGAGTGGTCTCAGGTGCTGGAGCGCGGGTAAGATGTATTGCTGGACAGGTGATTCCCTCCACTCGGCCGCGTCCGCTCACTAGCAGAGCTCCACTTTCTACAGCCTATGTCCCCTTTAAGAGGGGAGACCTGACGTCAGCTCCTACGCGGCGCAGCCTACCTAGGCTACGCCCCGGCCGTTCTACTGGACGGTCACAATAGGCTGGCCCGCCCTGGGAGGCTCCGCCCCCTTCCCCGGTCGGCCCGGGGAGCCCTGAGTCAGTCGGGCCAGGTGGGAGCGGTGATTGGTTGCGGGGTCCGCCCTCCAGGAAGCCCCTCCGGGCCCGCGTAGGCTGCACGTTCGGGGTGGGAGGGGCGCGGCGCCGCGTCGGTAGCCGCGGCTGTCCTGTCCGCCCGCCCGCCGGTCCTTCCTGCAGCCCGCCTGCTGGGCAGGGCCGGCCCGGCCCGGCCATGGAGTCCTACGACATCATCGCCAACCAGCCCGTGGTCATCGACAACGTGAGGCCCGGCAGCCAGGGGGAGGGCGGGCGCTCCGCCCCCGGGGGCGCACGCGGCGGCGCGGGGAGGGACCCCCGCCCGCCTCGGCTCATCCTCCACTCACTGCCAGTCTACTGCCCCCGGCTAGCCTGTTCGGTTCCCCAAAGGCTCGCGCGCCCACCCGGCCCTGGAGCCCTGGTCTTGAGGCCAGTCCCCTCGCCAGCATCGCGGAGCCGTTTCCCTTAGTCCTTCACAAGCAGGGAGGGAAAGTCCAGGAAACCTGGAGTGGCATCCAGAAGGCCAATTAGTGCACCTGTGCTTCAGGCCAGGGACACACGTAAGACCCCTCTCGGTGGAGTCGCTAGGCAGGTTTTGACCCCAGCACCTTTGCCTATCCTATGGCCCTGGCTCTAACTGCCTGGTGAAGTTGGGATTTGCATTTGTCTTTTTGCACAGTGTTGGCCTCACCTTTTGGAGGGGGGTGGCCTGGTGATCTCAACAGCAGCACATCCCAAGGGGCAAAAAATGCAAGTTACTCTCTGCTAGCCACATGTCCACCACCATTAGGTTGGCCTTTTCGCTTCTTTGACCCTCTTCTGAATTGCTGCCTGTACTGAGCAGAAAATTCCACACCCAGCAGGACAGTGTATAGAATTCAGGGCCACTCTTCCCAGACCTACAAGCAGTTTAGGGTAATTGTCTGGAAACCTCAGAGTAAAGATGTCTGGCTTCTTGTGGCCTTGTCCCTCAGCACTGGGGCTGGCCTTGCTTTCAGCTGCCCTGGGTAGATTTCTGGTCTCAGACCCCTTATATGGGAAAAAGATAAGGGTTAGGGAGGGTCTATGGATCTGCCCCTAACAGTATTTGCCTCTGGAGTGTGGGCCTTGGGGGTTTTGCTAATGACTCACTTCTGCTCTTTTTGGGATCTGTCTCCCTCCCACATAACCCACTAGGGTCCCTGGATGGCTGTCTTTTTTGGAATACCCACTGTGGGCTCACTTGAGTCAAAGAAGGGGATTTTTAATAAGGGTACTAAAACTGGGTTTGGGGATGTGCTGTCACACCAACTCTCCAGGGTACAAGAAGGACCAGGCTCCTTCCTTTCTTGATGGGCAAGTAATTCATGTAAGCTAATCAACAGGCTTAAGAGTTCAGAGGGCAGCTGCTTGGTGCCTCTGTAACTTGAAGGTGTTTATTATTGCTGAAGACCCGGAGAGTTGTGATGAAGATTGGAAGAAGGGAGATTGAGAAGCTGGTTCCTTCTCTGGGTGGGAAGTTTCTAAATACTTTGTTATTTGAGGGATCTTAAGTCCAGCTTCCAGGCAGGAGCAGTGACAGAACCAAGTCATTCTCCTTGTAGTCTCTATCTAGTATAGCCACTAGAGTAAGGTACCAGTTGTCCCCTGCACCCAGTAGTCTTCCCCAGAAGGCCTTATATTGGTCCATGTCTGTTGGGGTAGAGTAGAAGGAGAGAGCTGTTGGGGGGAAAAAATACATTTTGAGGGGTTGTTTCTCACTGCCTTCTGAATGTAGCTTGTGCCATGGAATCCTCCTGCCTAGACCTGGCCCTTGAGTGTGTAGAGGAGAATGTACTTCATGGTTTCTCAATCTATGTGTATTATTGACATTCTGGGCTGGATAATTACTGGTAGTGGAGTCCGGCCTGTGCATTGTAGCAGTATCCCTGGCTTCTAACACCAGATACCAGTAGCACCATCCCACATGCCTCCATCACCAGTTGCCAGACTTTGCCAAATGTTTCCAGGGCTTGGGGATGCAAATTGCCTCCAGTTTTGAATCACTGGTATGCTTATAAATAAATGATCTTGTTTTCTGGCTGCATGCCCTGTATGCCGTACATCCAGCTCTCCCCACTGCAGGGCAGTATCTTCATCTGGAGGTCAATATTGGGAGCTAAACATTGTTTTTCCTTGCAGGGTTCAGGGGTGATCAAGGCTGGCTTTGCAGGAGACCAGATTCCCAAATACTGTTTCCCGAACTAGTAAGTGTTGCTCAGGCTGAAGCCCTAACCCTTTTGTTTGCTTCCCTTGAGAACATTGGCCCTGTGTCACAGCTGTCTTTGAGGACAGCTCTTGCCCTTACTTCTAAGGGAAAACACCAACTTGTGAGCTTTATATGACCAAGAGAACTCCAAAAGGGCAAGGCGGGGGCTCTGGCTTTCCTCTTCCTCTTTGGGATCTCTCATTTTGGTCTCTCCTTGAGCAAGCAGAGAAGCAGCCCGCATTCCCCCAGGGATGGGGCATGGTAGCAGCTGCAGAATAATAGGGAGGTATCTCCAAAGGGAGCCCTAAACTTGGAGCAGAACAAATGGGGAGTTATACAGGTAACTCCTGGCCACCCCTTCCTCCCTAGAAATGTTTTTGTTTCTTGTTTTGTTTTCAGACTCTAGAAAATGTTTTGTTTCAGTCAAGGGAGGTCTTTCCCTGGATGGTGCTGGTGGTGGCAGGAATAAGAGGGAGGTACAAACCCAGAGAGCCTCTAGAATGCTCCTTAGGCCAGCCTAGCCCTGAGGAGTGCCTCTTCCCGAATCCTGGAGGTTTTGGAATTATTAACCTAAGGGGGAGGGCCAGAGGAAGACCCCACGGCCCCCAAAGTGTCTTGCTATATTGAGAGCACCAGGCCTGATTGGTGGGCAGAGCCAGCATGGAGCACCTTAGCTTCCACTTTCCTCTCTAAATTCTGTGTGGGTGTAATGAAAGGTTCCTGTTGATGTGTGGGGAGCTTGAGTGAAATTTTGGAGTGGTAGCTCATCAGATCCTACAGTTTCCAAGAGCCAGCTCTGTGTTCCAGAGGCCCTGGCAGTGGGAAGGGACAGCATCTGCTATGTAAGGGAGCCTTGGCCTGGCTTCCTAGGGCCGTTCTCCCTCTGCCTGCTGCGTGTGAGGACAGTCTGTCTTCCCCCCCCCCCCCTGAAGTCAAGAGCATGGGCTGAGTCATTGTGGCTGCAGGAGGCTGACCCTCTGCCAGGGCTGGTCATGGAGGCTAGGCTTCCAGCCCTAGACACTCAGCCCTTTCTAGGAGGGACATCGTTCCTTCTGGCCCCAAGCCTCCTATCCTGCCAAGGCCCACTCTGTAGGTCCCCCATTTCTCACAGGCCCTTGTTCCAACTTGTGCCTCACGGTCATGTCCTGGTGCTTCTGGTGCTTTGGAGGACAGTTACCCTCTGGACCATTGGAGTTGAAGTTTGGTTTTTCTGGACACAAGCTCAGCCCATGGCCCCTGTCCACCTCACTGACTTTATCTGTCCTCACAGTGTTGGGCGGCCTAAGCACATGCGAGTAATGGCTGGAGCCCTGGAGGGGGACCTCTTCATCGGACCGAAAGCAGAGGTAACACCATGGAGTCTGCCTTTTCCTGGGTTTGGGTCCTTAGTCACAGGAGTGACCACTGGCCAGCAGCCAGAGGGCTCTCTTCTTGGGCCTCTGTCTGTAAGTGCCCTCTTGGTCCCCTTCTCTATCACATACCAGCTCTGAAGTGCTGCCATGTGCACCTTACCTCTGTGGAGAGTGGTGATGGTTCCAGTTGTGGGGAGCACGGGCAGACCTCATCATGTCCTTTCTTTTAGAAGTTATTTGGAAGCTAGGGGAAAGAACTGATTCAGAAGTGATTTAAGAGTTAGAATCACCCAGACTTGCTGACAGCTCTGATAGGGTCATGAGGACAACCTCTCATGCTCTAGCTGTAGTGACCTGCGTAGGAGATGCAGCTCTAGATCACAGCCTTAGGAGGAGTGGGCGAGGGTGTGGGGAGAATAGCCAACCAAGCTCGGCAGTGTACTTTGGGCACCTGGGGAACACGGCTGGGGTGAGAGGCATAGTTCTGGGCCTGGAGATAGGGGAAGCCTAAACTGGGGGCACAGATGTTGGGCTCTTAGGTCAGTAGGAATCAAAGTGGGTCAGAGGAGCGAAGTTGTGCTCAGCAAGAAGAGGTGCGCCTGGGGAACATCATCATGCAGGTGAAGGCAGGAGGATGCAGGAGGCTGTCAAGGACCAGCTGAAGGGCTGGCTGGGGGAGGGGTGGTGGGCACAGGTGATGGCAGGAGGGGCCATGTTGAATCAGCCAGGAAAAAGCACTTTCACTGATAGGAATTGGTGGGGTGGAGGCTGGCGTGGGGGGGGAGAGGATGGGGAGAGCATGCACAGTGAGAGTGGAGGAGGTGCTTGCTGTGGGGTGGGGGTGGGGCATTGTTGCCCTCTCTGGTCCTTGCCAGCTGAAGCCAGCTGGTCTCTGAGAGCTGGAGAAGCTGCTGGACAGATGAGCCTGTGCTGAGCCTGTGCTGAGCCTGAGGACCCCCAGTGAGTGGGTGGTTTTAGTCAGGGCAGTGGGGGGGCAGTTTCCAGAAAGGTGTAAAGCACCTGCTGGGCGAGAGCCCTGGTGCCACACCTGGCCTTCCCACCCCCTCCCCAGGAGCACCGGGGGCTGCTGACCATCCGCTATCCCATGGAGCATGGTGTGGTGCGAGACTGGAATGACATGGAGCGCATCTGGCAATATGTCTACTCCAAGGATCAGCTGCAGACCTTCTCCGAAGAGGTGTGACAGCCGGCCCCTCCCTCTGTGTCCTCTGCCTCCTCTGCTTCCTTCCTGGTCGGGCTCCCATGTTTGCTCCCTGCATGTTGAGAGGGGAACGTGCCTTTTCACTGTGTGTCTGGTATACATACACAGCCAGGCAAAATTTTCCAGAAAGAGCTAGCTCTTCGGAAGAGTAACTGCTGGCAAAGAACAGGATGGTGCCCTCAAGAAGGAGAGGAGGCTACATGTGCCTGTGCTCAAGTGGGGGTCTAGCATGTTGCCTTTGTGTGTGCCCACTACTCTCCTATCTGTCGTAGCATCCTGTTCTTCTCACGGAGGCCCCGCTCAACCCAAGTAAGAACCGGGAGAAGGCAGCAGAGGTGTTCTTTGAGACCTTCAATGTGCCAGCTCTGTTCATCTCCATGCAGGCTGTGCTCAGTCTGTGAGTACTCCCTGAACCCTAGGCTCCCCAGTCCCCATCCTCCACTCCTACTTGGGCATCTGACTTCCCTGGAGAAATAGCTGCTTGATAACTATTCCTTTAGGGAGTCTGTCAAGTCCCAGGGTCCCTTCTGGGGTGAGGAGGTACCTGTGCCTCAGTGTTGAGGTGAGGGATGCTGACCTGGTGACAGGTATGCAACAGGACGCACAACAGGAGTGGTTTTAGACTCCGGGGACGGGGTCACTCACGCAGTCCCCATCTATGAGGGCTTTGCCATGCCACATTCCATCATGCGGGTGGACATTGCTGGCCGTGATGTCTCCCGCTATCTCCGGCTGCTGCTGCGTAAGGAAGGAATCGACTTTCACACCTCGGCTGAATTTGAGGTTGTCCGGACTATCAAAGAGGTGACAAGGGGCAGGCAGGCATGGACATGACCTGGGGTGGGTGAAGTGGGGGTGGGAACAATTTTGAGCCCTGGGCTGTGGGAGTTCTGGCTCCAGCCTTCTGAGGGTTGCACCCCTGCTCTCCACAGCGAGCCTGCTACCTGTCCATCAACCCACAGAAGGATGAGGCCCTGGAGACAGAGAAGGTGCAGTACACCTTGCCAGACGGCAGCACACTTGATGTAAGTGGCCAGGCCTGGCATGGGCAGTGGAGGGAAGGGATGCTAGGGATTTCCTGGAGGAAAAGGAGGCTTGGCTTTCTGGGGTGCCCATCTGCCTCGACTTTGTGCTCCAAAGGTGGGGCCTGCACGATTCCGGGCCCCCGAGCTGCTGTTCCAGCCAGACCTGATAGGGGAGGAGAGTGAGGGGCTCCATGAGGTGCTGGCCTTTGCCATCCACAAATCTGACATGGACCTTCGCCGGACACTGTTTGCCAACATCGTGCTCTCAGGTGGCTCAACGCTTTTCAAAGGTAATGTGGTCTTGAAGGAGATGGTAAGACAAGGCTGAGAGCAACTGGACCCTTGGTGACTGTGTCCCCCCTCCCCAGAGCATAGATATGACCATTTTCCATTGGCTTTTTGTTAGTGCTCAGCATTTTTTATAAGATCAAAATTTAAAGGTAAATTTTATTTCCTCTGAGCATGTTGTAGGTGTCAGGTGAGAAGGTGCATGGGGTCAGGCAGAGTGGTATGATGTGGGATTTTGCTTCACATGGCCTTTCTGAGGAAGCTGTTCCACCCGCAGCTATGGAGCTGGATCTTTTCTCCCTTGGAGTGGCTTGCCCCTTCTCTTAATCATGGGGAGAACTGCCAGGAGCAGCTGGTGGGGAGGGGACTGAAGGTTGAATTTAGGGAGCTAGTAGCAAGGAGGACGGACATGGTTCCTGGGTTTTGCCAGCCTTGTGTTCACAGGCTTTGGCGACCGATTACTAAGTGAAGTGAAGAAGCTCGCCCCAAAGGATGTCAAAATCAAGGTGAGGTTGCTGAAAGTCCCCCGGGGGCATGGGAGTGCTGGGCAACCTTGGCCTAGGGAGGAAGGGCAAACACCCTCCAGACCCATTCTCACATCCATTCTCACCCAGCCCTGCTCCTCCTAATTTGGCTGTGCCCACACCTCCTAGCTGCTGCCCTGGCTGCCTAGCCTCAGGCTCTGGAAAGATGCCCCTAGGCTGGAAGGGTGGCTGCTGTGTGAGGACTGGGCATTTATGTGGCCACTTGTCTCCTCTAGATCTCAGCCCCTCAGGAACGGCTGTACTCCACGTGGATCGGGTAAGGCAGGAGTCAAGGGGAGGGCTCTGGGAGGAGACCATTTTACCCTGGATGCTTCTCCCGGGGTTGACCCAGGCCAGGTGGAGGTGGGTGGATTTCCCTCCCAGGTAAGGGAAATGGAGCTGTGAGTACCCAGGGAGGGCAGTTGGCTTAGCTAACAGGTCCACCAGAATACTGTCCCTCCATCCTCACAGTATACCATCCCTCCATCTTCACAGTGGCTCCATCTTGGCCTCGCTGGACACTTTTAAGAAGATGTGGGTGTCCAAAAAGGAGTATGAAGAGGATGGCTCCCGTGCTATTCATCGCAAAACCTTCTAGTGCCCCAGGAGGGTGGAGCATGTTGGGAGAATGGGAGGAAGGGGGAGCCAGAGCCCTTAACCCTTTTTGTTCTGGGCTCATATGAGGCTTAGGGTCCCTTGCATGCCCTGAACCCCCTGGGTAGATGGTGCAGGAATGCTGTCCTGCAGCCCTCTCTCTCTCTCTCTCACATACACACACACACACACACACACACACACACACACACACACACACACACACAGAGTAACATTAGCTGCGTGGGTGGGAGTCTTGAGCTGGATCATAGAAGCCCAGGGTTGGGTTGTTCTGGGTGTCCCTTTGGCCGGCCTGTTAGGTCTGTGATTCCTTCCTCCCACTCTTTGGGGCTGCTTCCTGGAGCTCACAGGCCCAGAGTGCCTGGATGTGTGAGGAGGCTTGGGGAATGGGTAGCAGCTTCCGCATCCATTGCCACCTCCCCTTCTTGACCCGACAGGGCAGCCTATACCCTTTCACATGCTGTTCTCCTGGGCAGAGCTCTGACATAGAGCTGAGTACTGGGTAGTCTTCTATCCCCAGTAAGGGGATGTTGCCCTAGGGCAGACTCTTTGGAGCCAGGGCAGCGGATGTTCAGGGGTCCCAGTTGCCATGCTCTCCCCTTCAAAGCACTTCATTGACTTGCTGCTCCCTCCCCTTTACCCCTAGTTCCCTGGATGGGAAGGGGTTAATGATCTTCATTTGTTAAAGGAAAGCCATTTAATCAGGAGTGAGACCTGAGGAGGTCAAGGGACATTTCCTTCTCCACCTCCTCAAGAAAGAGGTGTCACTTTTGCTAAGGACAGGACTCCACCTCCCTCTTCCAGATATGTACAATAATTTATCACAGTTGCCTGAAAAAAGTTTTTTTGTAAATCATTATAGTAATAATTATGGACAAGGCATGATGTGTGGCTCTGTTTTCGTGTGGTTCTTTGTGCTGATGTTAACTCATCCTCTGGGGACTTTCAGAGAAAGGACCAGGGAGAATGCAGTGCGGCACAGGCTCTAGCTCAGAAGCGTGAGGGTTTTGGTGGTTGACAGGGCAACATGGCACGAGAGGCCTCAGGAGACTCACCCCGGAGCATGATTCCTGAGCCTCTTAGCTCCCTTACTGCAGTCTAGGGGAAGCAGAGAACAAGGCTGCCTTCATCTGCCTTTTCCTAGACAGACCTAGGAACGTGAGGCATCACCTGTTCTGTTGGACACCTCTGCATGTCCCACTCAACCAGTGCTAAGGCTGGCAGACACCAGCAATGATGTGGGCTTACCAGTTCAGACAGGCTGGGGTAGAGAGGGAGGAAGGGGCAGGAAGAAGCTAAGAAGCAAGGAGAGGAGGGCTGAGGAGCCCAAGAGAGTAGTGAGAAATGAGTGTGTGTTCCTTTCTTTTTTATTTTTTTGCAGTTTTTGGCCGGGGCTGGGTTTGAACCCACCACCTCCGGCATATGGGGCTGGCGCCCCACTCCTTTGAGCCACAGGCACCACCCTGTGCTCTTTCTTCCTTAACTAAGCATTTGAGACCATACAGTGTGTCTGGAAGGGTGCCAGGTATTTAGGGCCTGTGGTAGACAAGGTATATCCTTGCCCCAACAAACATCCAAGTCTACAGTAAGAAAAATGGGCCATTTCAATACAGAGTTGTGGGGGCAAAGGACAGGCCTCTAACCTAACAGTTGGGGCAGGCTGACTAACAAGGGCCCAGGGCTTAGCCAGATATGGGGAAGTTATTCTAGGCAGAGGTAAGAGCTTAAAGAAGTGCCCAGGACCATCAGGGTTGGAGAGAAGGGTGTGTACCTGGTGCCTCTGCAGAGAAAGGTAGGCAGTCTCCTGTGGCTACAGTGTCCAATAAACTGAAAGGGTGGGTTGGGCTGGCATGTGGAAGGCCTTGAGAGGGTTGTTAGCTGTGTTTTGGGTGATGGGCTGCCAACCATGGAAGGATGGTGACCACCTTGTGTTGAAGGCAGCAGGGGCCAAGGGAGAGACCAGAACTTAGGATATCAGGCAAGAAAGGAGAGTACTGAGTCAGACCTGTCTGCACAAGACAATTTGTGAGGCTTTGTGGTCACAGGGCAGTTACACTGGCACTTGCCCTCAAGAGGAAAATAATTTGAGCCAAGAACTGTTAGGGTACTCTCCTGACCAGCTCTTCGCACAGGGCTTAGTTCATGAGAACCCTGGCTCCTAGCCATCCTGGCCTGGAGCCTTATCCCCCATGCTTGGTTAGTTACCAGGTCCCATGGTTCTGCAGCACATTTCCACCATCCTTTTACATTATGGCCATTACCACCCTAGTTCATGACTATGCTACATTCTCCTACCCACCTGATTATTTGCTCTTGGACCTAAAGCCCAGATAACCTTGGTTCTGGCACCTACTACAAAATGTCAAGCAATTCAGTTTTCCACTCCCTGGGAAAAACACTAAATTGATGTGATGCTGGTAAAATCACCTCCATGAACCATCCATTGTTGCATTCGATTCAGGCCCCTTGAGGTCTGTTTTCTCCCCAATATTAATTAGGCTTACCCATGCTCATGTCCTTTGCCTGCTAGCCTCTGCTCATGCCATTCTATTCATGGGAGAGGGCTTCTTTATGTCTATCAAAATCGCATAATTTTTTTTTTTTTTTTTTTTTGCAGTTTTTGGCCAGGGCTGGGTTTGAACCCACCACCTCCGCTACATGGGGCCAGCACCCTACTCCGCCCCCAAATCACATTCTTTAAGGCAAAGCACAATGAAGCATCCTGCCTGATGCCTCTTTTGGCAGGAATAGCATGGTTAAACAGCCCAGGCTCTGGCTGGATTTCTCACTGTTGGAAAGAAGCTACAGATGAGGAAGGTAGTACAGCTGGAATGAACCTTGGGTTGGGATGGAGTTATACACACAGATACTGAAGTAAACACGTGTGTGAGTGTCAGGGTTAAGATATATAAATGCATGTCCTAGCCCTGTCTGCTTGATGTAGCAGTAGCTATGAGTACAGAGCATGTTCAGATCTTGGTTTCTAAATACCATTCTGGGAAAAAGTGCATTCTGTATTTGCAGATAGTTTCATAAATACCACAAAGGCTATGTTCTTCCCTGGTGAAGGACCATAGCATTCATTTCTAAGCTGCTAGGTGGCCATGGGTTCTGATGGAGCCCACTTCTACCCAGAAACAAAGTAGTGTTTCTACCCAGAAACAAACAAATGTAATGTGCCGGTGGGGCACATTACATTTCACCTGGGACAGGGAAAAATGTAAGCTTAGCCTGGAATATCTTGTGGTACCATAAAGTAAGGAAGCACTCAAAAAAAAAAAAAAAAAGAAGAAGGGGCTTGTCTCAAAGACACAGGAACAACTTGGAATGCACAGTGCTCAAAACAAAGTATGTGACTCATACCAACATAAATGAGTGAATATGTGCATGGGGAAGAGGAAACAGTACTCCCTTCTCTTCCAGTAGAATTCCAATTAATGTCAAAGAAATATAGGCAGGTGTTGTGGCAGGCACCTGTAGTCCCAGCTACTTGGGAGGCTGAGGCAAGAGAATTACTTAAGCCCAAAAGTTAAAGGTTGCTGTAGCTGTGAAGCCACAGTACTCTACCCAGGGCAACAGCTTGAGACTGTCTCAAAAAAAAAAAAAAAAAGTCAAAGAAATAATGGAGAAAGGAAATCACTGTTGAGAAAACACCACAGTAATAATTGTTGCAGGCAAGAATGGATGCAAAAATAAGTGGCCAATAATAAGGATATTTACATTGTCTCAGAATATTTCCCCAGAAGATGCTTATTAATTACAAAAGGAAAATAGTAGTTTTATGGTAAACCAATGATTTTTTCAACTAGTATGCCATGAAAATTTTTAAACATTATTAATTACATTATTTTTGAAGAAGTTCAAAGCACAGTAAGTATATTCTCTTTTTTACTGTTTTGTTTTGTTTTTTTTTTTTATCAATATAAGTATGCCGCAGAAGTTTAACTATAGGTTTAAGTGTGCCGTGAGATTAAAAAAAAAAAAAAAGTTGAAAAACACTGTGGTAGAGAAACCCAGTAGACACCACCTTAACCAAATGGTCAAAGTTTACATCTTTAGTAATAAGTCATTGTCCTTTGGTGGTGCTCTTAAGAGGGCCTAATTTCACCTGTGATGTTCTTGCATCACTGCAGTCTAACCAGGAGCAAGCAGCAGGCAAACCCAAACAGGGCAGTCTACAAATTAATGGATCAAGTTCTCTTTCTCAAAAGTGACCAGCCATGAAGACAAAGACCAAGTGCAGTGTTGAGACTGTGTTGGAAAAAGACTATCAGGAAAACCTGCAAAATTCCAATAAGTTCTGTTGATTAGTTACTATTACTGTATCAGTGTCACTTTCCTGGCCTCAATAGCTGTACTATAACTAAAGTAATGGCAGGTGTTAACATTAGGGGAAACTGGGTGAAAGGTAAACAGGAATTCTGTACTATTTTTGCAACTTTTCTCTAAAATTATTTTAAAATAAAAAATTGGGGGTGGGATTAGAGCTCAGGCTCTGAAACTAAATGGTCTGTATTCACAATCCTGCCAACTACTAGTCCTGAGCCTTTTCTAGGTTCCCCATCTCTATCATGGGGATGATAATAATAGCATCTGCCTCATAGGTTTATTAACAGCCTGGAAGATGAGCCTGGAAAATTTTGTGCCCAAAGAAATAAAAGGAATACTCAAAGAATGATAGGGACATGTTACAAGAGCCAGCTTGAAGAGGTTCCCACTGGCCAAATTTGGAACAAACTGAACATCGAAAAATAATGGTAGATTAAGGATTATAATCCACTGAATAAAATTAGCATGAATCTATGCTGATATAAATAAATTGAAAGTTTGTCGAGGAACAAGGTATTAATATCACAAAGTATTGCCCATAAGATACTTATTAATAAGTAAAGAGCAACCTTACAATGGAGCAGTTTGGCAAACATTAGCTTAATCAAGTGACCAAAATAAGCCTCATCAGCATAGAACAAGTCAGCATCCTGTGCCTCCCAAAAAAGGTACAGCACTGCTTGCCCTAGACATAGAACCTGAACCAATCATGAGGAAACAGACAAACCCAAGTTGTTAGTATAATTATCAAAAATGTCAAGGTTGGCTTGGTGCCTGTCACACAGTGGTTAGGGCACTGGCCACATGCACCAAGGCTGATTGATGGGTTTGAACCTGGCCTGGGCCAGCTAAACTACAACTGCAACCAAAAAATAGCCAGGTGTTGTGGAGGCCACCTGTAGTACCAGCTACTCGAGAGGCTGAGGCAAGAGAGTTGCCTACGCCCAGGAGTTGGAGGTTGCTGTGAGCTGTGACACCACAGGCCTCTACCAAGGGCAATAAAGTGAGACTGTCTCCAAAAAAAAAGACATTACGGGAACTTTAGCAAAACTTGAACAGAATCTGAGGATTAGATGATAGAAATATATAAATCATACTTCATTTTGATGAAGAGTGAGAGTATATGAGTCATATTGTGAGTATAAGAGAATGTCTTTGTGAGAAATACACACTTAAATGTGATAAGAGCATCAAATCAGCAACTTACTCTCAAATAGTCCTGGAAAAATGTTCTTTATTCTGTTCTTGCAGATAGTTTAATAAATGCCATTAGAGTGAAGCCTATATTCTTCCTTGGTGAGGGGGAATGAGATCCAATTTCTAAGCAGCTAAGTGGACAAAATTTCAAGATGGAGAGAACTTCTACTCAGGAGCAAAAGTTTTGTTCTCTAGTTGGGCACATTATATTTATTGTGTTACCTCAAGACTTTTTAGACAGGGGGCCAGTTCACTGTCCCTTAGACCACTGGAGGGCTGGACTATAGTTTAAAAAAAAAAACTATGAACAAATTCCTATGCACATTGCACATATCTTATTTTGAATTAAAAAAAAACAAAACTGGAACAAATACAATATTTAAAATGAAGAACAACTAAAGTTAAATCAACAAACTTATCAGTATTTCAAGGGGAACTATGAGCCTGCCTTTGGCTACTGAGATGGTCAATGTCTGGTTCCATATTTGTCACTGCTAGTCTTAACAAGTGATGCAAGTGTGCATCAGTTAGTCCTGAGACTGAGAGGAGTCGTGGAGAGACAGAGAGGAGGGGAGTCGGAGAGTGCCACACACATTCCACACATGCGCACTGTAACAGGATAGGCATCGGTGGCAAAAACACCTGGAGGGCCGATCGATGTCCTTGGTGGGCTGCATGTGGCCCGCAGGCCATAGTTTGAGGACCCCTGTGTTACCAAGAGGCAAGGAAATGAGCAATTTATGTTTACATGGTTAGCCCAAAGTAGCGGTTCTCAGCCTTCCTATTGGAAGCACCTGGAGAACTTTAAAGTTCTAATGCCTAGATTTCACCCCAAGATACTCAGCTTTAGTAGTCTGGTGCTTTAATGGTCTGGGTATGGCTTGGGCACTAGAATCTGTAAATTATCTCCAGGTGATTCTGATGTGCAGATTGATATGAGATCTATTTATCCAGGTAATGGGTGTTGAATTTACTGTGCATTACAGCAGTTCTCAACCTGTGGGTCATGACCCCTTTTTAACAATGAAAATATATTGCAGCATTAGGAAGGTTGAGAACCACTGGTGTATTAGTTTCCTAGGATGCCATAAAAAAATTATCGCAAACTTAGTTGCTTAAAATAACACAAACTTTTTCTTTTTTTTTTTTAAGAGACAGAGTCTCACTTTATCGCCCTCAGTAGAGTGCTATGGCGTCACACAGCTCACAGCAACCTCCAGCTTCTGGGCTTAGGTGATTCTCTTTTTTTTTTTTTTTTTTTTTTATATGGGGCTGGCACCCTACTCACTGAGCCACAGGTGCCACCCCTCGTTTTTTTTTATTTTTATTTTATTGTATTTTTTTGTGGTTTTTTGCCGGGGCTGGGTATGAACCCGCCACCTTCGGCATATGGGACTGGCGCCCTACCCCTTTGAGCCACAGGTGCTGCCCTTAGGTGATTCTCTTGTCTCAGCCTCCCAAGTAGCTGGTACTACAGGCACCCGCCACAATGCCCGGCTATTTTATGTTGCAGTTTGGCCAGGGCTGGGTTTGAACCCACCACCCTCGGTATATGGAGCCAGCACCCTACTCACTGAGCCACAGGCACTGCCCATAACACAAACTTTTATAGTTCTGTATAGGTCCAACATGGGTCTCACCGAGCTCAAATCAAAAGTGTCAGTAGGGTTTCATTCCTTTCCGGAGACTCCAGGGAAGAATCATTTCCTTGACTTGCTCAGCTTTTAGAAGCTATTTGCATTCCTTGTCCGGCTTCCTTCCTCTGTACAGTAACATTGCATCTCTCTTCTGCCTATTTTGTGTTTTTGGAACTCATCTAGATAACTCAGGATAATCTGTTTCAAGGGCATCTGATTAGCAACCTTCATTCCATCTGCAGTCTTAATTCCTTTTGACCTAATATATTCAGAGGTTCTCTGAAAGCATCTTGGAGATTTTTCTTTCTTTGGGAATGAATTGGTTAAAATTTTGAAGAGAAAAGTCAAGGGCTTGGAAATGGAGGACAGAAGACTGAATTAACAATGCATGGAGTCAAAAGCACCCCATAAAAGGTGAGTTACAAAGAGAGGGAAAAGGGAAGTGTAGGCCCCAGACAAGAGGGCTTAGTGGCAGCACCAGACCAGTCTTAAAGATAAGTTATTGGAAATCTTTTTAAAAACAGCATTTAAGATGAGAGTGCCAGGGTTAGATTTAATAGATGCCTATCTGAGGATTATACTTCTCAGAGGAAAGGGCTTCAAATGACAGATGAACATTTGGGCATTTCTTGGAAACAAAGCTAGTGACAGCAAAGAATGGAAGCAATAGCTTTGACTACACCTTCAGGACAGGGTAAGACAAGACAGGGAAAGGGTTTTTTTCTTTGACTCTCCCATCATTAGTTCACCCCAGAAGGTCTAGTTTGAACAACCAATTTTGCAGAGATAGTAACTGAAGCTACCTCTGGCTAATCTCCATACAAAATGAAAAGGTATTTCCAATTTATAGATATACAGGTTAAGTTTTTAAGAACTTGTCCTAAGGTGTCAAAAGTATAAAGTGGCTAAAGTGGGCTGTTTTAGTGTTTCTCCCAACTAATACTTAGGTTAAAAAACCTAAATCTATAAACACCCAGAAAAATTTAATAAATGCCTAAATAATAATTACTTAATTGCATAAAAATTTATTCTTTTCCCCTTTAACACTTGTTTTCTTGAAATCAAGATTCATGGTACTCCCATCATGTATAAAGAAAATTAATAATTTTTTTAAACATTCAAACAAGGTCCATACATCATTTTTGGTATCTCCCTATTTCACTCTACAGGTTATTTCCCACCTTTTCACCCCTCCCTTTGCAATTTATTTGAAGAAACATGGTCATTAGTTTCTGAAATTGTCCCATATTCTGATTTTTCTGCTGATATCCCCATGAACTCTTGGTTTGAACTCCTGGTCCCTCAAGATTTCAAAGTTCCCAAAAATCTTCTCACATGGCCACCCTGTTTCTAAAATAATACTATAAAGACTTATCTGCAGGGCTCTTTACATATATTATTATTATTTCAACACCCCCCCAAGGTATTTTTTTTTTTGTATATGTAACTGACCCTCAGAGAACATGCCCGTAGTGACACAGCCTAATGCCTAGCAACACAGCCCGCCCTTTCCCCTTCTGCCAAGTAGTCCTAATCATTGCATCATGGGTTGTCAGTCTTTTTTTATTAGTCTAAGCACTGTATACTGGTTGTACACTTTAACTGGAAGGCAAGCTAGTATTAACAGATACTTATTTCCAGAATATTCCATGCTGGCTTGGCACCCATAGCTCAGTGAGTAGGGAGCCAGCCACATACAATGAGGCTGGTGGGTTCGAGCCCGGCCCAGGCCTGCTAAACAACGACAACTGCAACCAAAAATTAGCCAGGTGTTGTGGCAGATGCCTGTAGTCCCAGCTACTTGGGAGGCCGAGGCAAGAGAATCGCTTAAGCCCAAGAGTTTGAGGTTGCTGTGAGCTGAGATGCCATAGCACTCTACTGAGAGTGACATAGTGAGACTCTGTCTCAAAAATAAATAAATAAATGAATAAAGACTATTCCATGCCCACTCAAAAATACAGGAAAAAAAATAAGACCAGCCACCTATGGGAGAAGGAGCCAATGCAATGGCTAGTCTTTATTGGAAAAAAGAAACTTTACAGCACATTTTGAGTAAATTATTGCAGGGGCCTCAATGTGCGAGCTGGTGGGGCACCAGTTTGTAATGGGCTCCACAATTAGGGCATCGCTGGGCCTCGCCTTTGTGCAGCCAGAACCAGATGACGGTACTATTGTCCTCTTCACCTAAAAGGAAAAGATATGGTTGAAGGTCATCTGACCTAGAAAGGGAGACTTTCAATATTGATTTCTTTTCCTGAAACATCGCTGAAATACAAATAAAACCATGGTTGACATCTTTAGAAATGAATTTAAGCTCTCCTCTCCATTTTTCGGATGAAGAAATTGAAGTTACCTGCAACTAAACCTTGTATTGGGGTCACTGTAAGTTCTAACAATTCACTTGCCTATGAAGAATCCCAAAGCAGGGTGCATTCTGGCATGTACTCCTAGTACCTAAAATGGGCTTGGCACAGAAGTAAAACAATAAATACTTTCTGGAGGAATACTCCTTCATGATGCACTTTCAGTGAGCCAGTCTTGTTAGTGTTCTCTTTCTAGTAAGGATGATCTACTCAGACATGATGAGGCTTGCAGGGCCTCATGTGCAAAGAAGGACCCTTAGAACAACTTTTTTACAAACATGCACTCACACAGCTTATAGACACCCTATATAATAAGATATGTTAAACAAATGGATAAGAAAAAAAGGTGAGGTACTTACAGATACAGCCCACTATTCGCTTGTTGGTGATGGAAGGGACTAAATTAGGGTCTTCCTTGGTGCCTGAAGCTCCCTTTGGCGGTAGCATATTGTATGGGTCCTAAAAAAGACAAGAACTGAGTCACTATGCCAAATAACCCCTACTCTCCAGAAGCTCAGGGGGTTGTCCAGGATCAACCGAGAGACTACTCTGATCACACCCCAAACCATGAACTCCACAGAAGGGAGTTTCTCCTCACCAGTCCCTTCCGTGCTGCCATCATGACCTCCCTCTCCAGCCCAGTCGCCTGCTCCTCATCCGTAGGAATACCACCTAAAGTAAAAAATAAATAAATTACGCTATTGACTGAAATGACCGAGACAGAAAAATACGGAAATGATCAAGATAGAAAATGCCTAAGTTTGAATGGAATGATAAGCTGCTAAAGCAGTGGTTCTCAACCTTCCTAATGCCGCGGCCCTTTAATACAGTTCCTGTGGGTCGCGACCCCCAGGTTGAGAACGGCTGTAAAGGCTACCCAAAGTGGGTAACACTAGGAGAAGCTTTTTTTCCCACCAACTGCCGAGGCCAATTATTCGACATTTTTCTAAAAAGTCAGAGTCCGTTCATCTTGAGATAGGCGCAGGTGTGAAGGGCGGACGGGCCTCTCCCCATCCCGGTTGCAGCCTCAGCCCTCCAAGGTCATCCCAGCACCTTTATTTAGTACACTTCCTCAATGGGGTAACTTCGGCGGGCGGCGGCGCGGAATTACAGTGAGACGGCCGCGGAACCTGAGGCAATGGGGGCCGTCAGATGGTTACTGGGACCCGGAGAAGCTGAACGGCCTGCCCGGCTTTGCTGCCCTAGGACCACCCCGGAGGCGCAACAACGCCGATCCCTGGCGCGCCCGGCAAGCCGAGTACCTCCAGACGCCATGGAGCGCACCGCAGCCGACGCATTGGAACCGCGGGCTCTCAGGGCCTGTGCGGCCAGAGCTCCAGCTCCACGAAGTAACCTTGAAGCCATCATAACCACAAGTAGCAGCACTTCCGGGAACAGGCTGCAGAGTCGGGCGGAACTTCCGGGGACGGACCTCTCTCTTCTCCAGGTCAGTTTTGCGCTTCCTCCCCGCCCCCAAACACGCCTACGCCCGCGACGAGGGGGTAGTGCGCATGCCCAGCTCTGCCTCCTTTCCCTCGCTGGGCAGCTTTCGCGGCTTGGGGGCGTGGATCTCAATTGTAAAGTCTTCGGGTAGGTGTGATGTGTAAAAGGTATTTTGTTTGCGTCCTTGAAACTGAACGTCCCAAGCACAATGGAGTTTTTGTTTCTTGATCGTCCTGTTCAGCAGAAGTGGTGGCTGCGTGTGGAAGTCATTAACAGACTTATGCCTCATGTTCCATTATTGGAATAGTAGTGAGGTGGGAGTTATTTATACCCTACTGCTCAAGGTGATCGCCTAGGTTTGATTTTTAACATGTGCCTGCCTCCTGAGGATGTATGTTTTCACGTGGTGCACAGACTTAGTCACTGCTGCAGATACTGGGTTCTAGAAGCTTGTAAAAAAACAAGTGAAAAAAAAAAAAGATAAGAGACTTTACATCTTTTGTATTAACCTGATGAAGGTGGAATGCATTCTTCTTAGTAAAGCATCACAAGAATGGAGAAGCAAGAATCCAGTGTCAATTCTAATATGAAGGCAGTAGATGATTTAATACAAGGTGGGGGGAGGAGAATGAGGGAGCTGGGAGAGGAGAAGAGGTAGAGGGATAGGGAGACACGGTATATAGCACACCTCTTGGGGGTGGGATACAATTACAAGAGAGACTTTACCTAATAACCGCAATTAATGTAACCTAATTCTTTGTACCGTCAATGAATCCCAAACATTAAAAAAAAAAGTGATGTGAATCCTTGGAAAATTTCTGAAGAAGCATCCAAAGAGATAAATACAATTTGACTGCACTATATATTATACTACTAATCTTTTTTCCTATTACTTCTCTACTAGTTATGCTATCATACTGTAAAAAGAAAATACTAAAGTTTTTTTCTCCTATTGTGAGTTTGACATGTTGCATGTTCCATTTTAGGAGCACTAGGCAAGACCATACTACCAGGACTAATATCTTTTTCTTTTTTAGTTGAAATCATCTTACTAAGTCTCAAGATTCCTCGAATTCTAAGTTTACATGAAATAACTGACGTGTTAAAGATGACAGCATAGAAGCAAGTGCCATAGCCACCTAAAAATGTTCAGCACCTGATTCTGATGAGGACTCAGGAGATGTGGAACAAATAATCTGCCCCCTTCTTTGTTTAGTGCACCTGCGTAACTTAGTCAGGATGGCTACTATGCTGAGTCTGCCTCAGAGGATCCCTTATGCACCTGAAAATGACACTTTTGATTATGACATTCCATCTAGGTCTACTGCACCACCTCCTCCATCAAAGAAAAAGAAAATGACAAAAATTGTTCAGAAATGGAAAAAACCTAACCTAACTGCATAGCCTGTAGCAGGTAGAGTTACAGAACCACCAAAAGATTTCTTCACTGAAATGAGAATCCCCAGAGAAATTCTTTAACTCTCTTTTTTTTTTTTTGAGACAGAGTCTCACTATGTAGCCCTCAGTAGAGTCCTGTGGCATCACAGCTCACAGTACCTCAAACTCTTGGGCTTAAGTGATTCTCTTGCCTCAGCACCCGCCACAACACCCAGCTATTTTTTGTTGCAGTTGTTTATTGTTTAGCTGGCCTGGGCTGTGTTCGAACCTGCCAGCCTTGGTGTATGTGGCTGACACTGTAACCACTGTGCTACAAGCGCCAAGCCACTTTAACTCTTTCTTAATAATGAGGCCATTGAACTCACTTTCACATACTCCAACTTATACACTGCAAGTAAAGGTATAAATCTTGGCTTAACTAGCTCTGAATTCAAATGTTTTCTGGGAATTGTTTTTCTGATGGGTTATGTGTCTGTTCCTAGAAGGTGTATGTTCTGGGAACAAAGAACAGATTTACATAATGTACTCAATAGTGCTGCCCTGAAACAGACCCATTTTGAAACTATATGTGTTGTTTTTTTTTTTTTTCTTGAGACAGTTTCATTTTGTCACCCTCGGTAGAGTGCTATGGTGTCACAGCAACCTCAAACTCTTGGGCTTAAGTGATTCTCTTGCCTCAGCCTACTCTGTAGCTGGAACTACGGGCACCTGTCATTATGCCTCTTTTTAGAGACAGGGTCTCACTCTTGCTCAGGCTGGTCTCAAACCTGTGAGCTCAAGCAGTCCACCCACCTCGGCCTTCCAGAGTGCTAGGATTACAGGTGTGAACCACAGCGTCTGGCCTCAAACTATATTTTCTAATTTGCATGTTGCTGACAATGCAAATTGGACCCAATGGACAAGTGTTCCAAGTTGTGACCTCTTATAACAGCTGTTCTCAACCTGTGGGTCTGTGGTATTAAAGGGCCGCGGCATTAGGAATGTTGAGAACCACTGTCTTATAAGCACACTCAATGAGAGACATGAATTTTGTTCTAAATGAAACAATTCAACTCTGATGAATGCATGGTTCCATATGTTGGTCATCACAGGTGCAACAATTTATTAAAAGCTCATTTGGTTTGGCTTTATGCTTTGGTGTGGTACAATGCATCTGGGCTACATTAGCTGGTTTCAGCCGTATCAGGGTAAAACCCCAAATACTAAACATGAGGAATGTGGTGTGGTGCATCACTTGTCCTGCAGTTTAATGAGGCACTTACAGAGGCATACCCTGGATAATACCATTTGAATTTGATAACTTTTTCACCAGTATTGCACTTCTGGGTAAGCTCTGTTCAATGGGACATCAGGCAACAGATACAGTAAGAGGTACAGTAAGAAAAGATCACATAGGCAAAGCTCCATTGGAATCAGATGTAGCTCTGAAGAAAAAATCAGACACAATGGATTATCGAATTGATGGCAAAGGCAATACTGCCTGCAGATGGAATGGTAACAGTTGTCACTGTTGCCTCATCTGGTGCGAGTATCAATCCCCTGTGTCTTGTTAGTTGTCATTCCCAGAAACTGAAAAAGAAGATCCAAGTTTAGCAGCCAAACATGATCAAATGTATAACCATTTTATGAGAGGCATAGGCAGAGCTTATGACAACATTGGTAAGTATCAGCCATCAATCCATGGAGAGAAATGGTATCCAAGCCCTCTTTCATTCTATTTTGAACTGGTATTAACGAAATGTTTGACAACTGCGCAAAACGTATGACATGAAGCAAATGGATTTTCTGGAGTTTCATCAATGGGTGGTATGCCATTATTTGGAGACCTATGGTCAACCTCCAGAACCTGGCCAAAGAAGACGACTTTCTCAGAAGCATAACATTGACTGACATTATAATGGCATGCATCATGTGGTAGTTAAACAGGGAAAGCAAACAGTGTGCTGAATGTCATAAGAATATCACTTTTTTTTTTTTTTTTTTTTTTTTTTTTTATACACCTGCTCTGTTGCCCCCAGTATAGTGTTGTAGCAAAACATGTAACACCAACCACCCCCACTT
>CAUYPK010032921.1:0-26635 GCA_963574355.1 Loris lydekkerianus
AACAGTTTTATTCACGAAATCACCATGAAAATTAACATTTAAAAACAAAGATTCCATTCTTGTTTTTATTTTTTTTTTTTTTTTTTTTTTTTTTTTAATGAAAAGAGCATTCAGCCACAGACCTGTGCTGAGAACCCGAGCTGCCCGGACGGGCAGGTCTCCCTGTGCTGAGAACCCGAGCTGCCCGGATGGGCAGGTCTCCCTGTGGTGGCGTCACTGTGAACGCAGCACCTGACAGCACGAGCCTGGCGGGGACCCCTGGAACCAGCCACTCCCCAGCGTGGCACCCTAACCAGGCAGGAGGTCGTCTCTGAAGAAAAGGCTGCAGAACGAGAGGCAAAATCAGTGTGAGTCTGGAGAAGGGAGTGGGGCTCTTACAGCTGGAGACCTTGACAGGACCACAGCCGCCAGCCATAGGTGTTGGTGGGCAGTGACAGGGACCAAAGGCAAGGCAGCACATTGTGGAGGGCTCACAGGGAGGGAGTGTTCAAGGCTCCTTCACCCCATTCCCTCTGACCCCTGGCAGTGTGGAGGCATCTCACTCACCCCTGCCTGCGGCACATACTCCATGTCCTCAAAAAATCAGGGAGGAAGGGGAACATTCTCCCACTGCCCTTCCATTTACTCTCTGAGTTTTCTGTAAGAGCTACTTTAGATTTTCCACTTAAACACAAATTATGATTCACAGCTACCTAAAATTTATTTATAAAGAAATAAAATTACATTGTTTGAATGATCTAAGTTTATGAGTCAGGAAATCTACATCTACTACACATTAAAAACCAATCTCCATATCTTCATTCAAGAGTCCACATCTCTTTGTAATGTTTCTCACCCCACTTGTGGTCTCAGTGACCCGGGAGGTTCCATCTTAGAGGATTCTGGGTTCCAGCAGAGGAGCCCTCATGGGAGAGCCTGGCATCCTCGCATGACAAGGCTGGGGTTGTTCTGTGCAGGCTGATGTGGAATTGGGCTGCCATTTCTCAGAGCTGCAAGGGGAGTCCCTCTGCGCCACCGTGAGCCATGCTGCAGGACACAGCAGGTATTCAGTGCTGAAAATTGGTTAATGATCCTGACGAGCACACTGGTCCGTTCTGCCCTGGTCATAACGCCTCAGTTATGTGCAAACTCTCTACCTCAACAAAGACCCATAACTCTTCACAGAGTGATACATTCTCGCTTTGAGTTCTGAAATGCAACCTTTTTCTTAATTATCAGCTCCATCATTAAAAACGGCTAAAAATGTCCCACTGTTGTAAGTCATTAGAAGGATTTATTGGCTTCTATCTCCACGATAATACATCTTGATCTTCCTCCTCTCTCCCTCCATCTTTTAAAACTGGAATTATTTCAATATAAAAAGTTTACACTCGGGAACCAGCAAGGCTCTGCTCTTTTCCAGCCTCCTCTCCTTTGACCTTGCCAATGGCTGGCTGCTGTCAACGTGAGAGCCGAGGGACAGGGGACACCCAGGCTTCCGCAGCCCTTCCCCAAGTGCCTCCAAACATTCTCTCCTCTCTTTCAGCACCACAGCTGAGGAGGAGAGAGCAGAACAGAGACAGGGGAGGGAAGGGAAGTAGGGCAGAGAGGGAAAAATGGGGTGTTAACTTGGGGTACGCTGGGCAGGGGAGTCTGATGCAGACTTCCTGGAGAACAAAATCTTTCCACAAACACTAGTCTATTTTTATTAGCTGTGGGTTCAGTTGTTGGGGTGGAGGGTCCAGAGTGGCCTATGGCCTCTCGGAATCCATGGGGCCAAAGCACAGCTGGTCAGCAGAGACGTCCATAATCCCGGCCAGGGGCCGTGAGAGGCTGAAGGAGGAGGATCACTCCACTTGCTGGGCAAAGGGGATGTTTCTGGACAGCACCCTAAATAATATCAGGAATCATCACTCAAACCTCCTCCAATTGGTGAGCATTGTTTAACATTATTTATGCAATTTCCATAGGAAACTATGAGATAGACACAAAAAATATGATTAGGAGTTTTTCAATAGAAGAAAATAGAAAGGGATCCATGTAGAGGGATCATGAGAAATTAAGACGAGTTAGCAAATAGCACAGTAGGAGTTTTCAGGAAGGGAGAGTGTGGGGTAGCAAAGCAGGCCCAGGGTGTTAATTGAAGTGATATGGGCTGATCCTGGGGGGGGGTCCAGGGGGGGGGGGAGCACACCACAGGAATGATAAAGCAAAGGGATGCAAAGTCTGGAGACCCTGGCTGATAAGGACACTGGGAAGCCCCAGGGAAGCGTGTAGGCTGTCCCGGACGGTGAGGGGCACCGCCAGGCCTGCACACCCACACCACTCGCAAAGGGCCTGGGAACGTGAAGAGGGGCCATACCTCCGTGTGGAACAGCAGCCCTGCCCTCACGTGGGGGGACACTCCCAGCCTCTATGTGCCCTCCTTCTCAGGGCCCAGCAGCGAGTTTGGAGGAAGGAAAGAGCTAACTTTGCCCTAGCTTTGCACTCACCTTCTGCTCTCTGCAGCAGGCTTCCAGGGGCTGCATCTGTGCATCCTTAGGGGACCAGTGTGTGATTTTCCACCCTGTTGGGGCAGGTTCCTTAGTCTATCTATACCAGGGCAAGTCCAGTTGGCTGCAAATCCAAAGCCATGTGTTCTAATCATCATAATTGGTAATAAAGAAGCTGTCTGATATCAAAACATCTTCCTTTAACACTCAAGAAATCATGATCCTTGGAACTCAGACACAGGGTTGCTTATTGGGCCTCTCAACCTCTGTCTGCACTCATGTCTGCACGAAGACAGAGGGAGAGAGGGAGGGAGAGAATTTTGCCAGGCAGTATGAACGTGCTTCTCACTGAGGATGAAACGTGTTCAAGGATAAAGGGCAGAACAATAAATTTTCGTAAAGTTTATTTTAAAAAATGATTCCTGGAGCAGTCACCTCCAAACCAGAAGAGGTGCGGAGCCTCATGAAATGCACATAAGGAACAAGCTCGTTTCTTGGTCTTATTCAAAGAGAGTGAATGAGGAAGTAAGACGAAGAAAGCATTTGATTGCTTACAGTTACAAACCCGCCTTATTTGTTCGATGCCACTAAAAAGTCCCTAGTTGTATAAATATAAGTTTGTTGATGGTTTCTGATTAAGCTTAAATTCTGTTTTTCAAAATATAGGAATTTATAAAATATAGCCCAACTTAAGTTACACCTTTGTTTACAAACCAAGCAAAGTTTTGTCACTAGGCAGCCCGACTGGCTTTGTCAACTCAGGGAGGCCCAGGCCTGGAGCCACCTCGTCACTCACTTTAAAAGATGGAAGACTTGAGTCTGCATGTTTTAACTTAGTCTCAGAAAAAGTGAGATTTCATTTTTTTAACCTTTTCAAGATGTGATCATAGTGTTCAAAGACACAATATGCTATCTCAACAACCTGCTTCACAAAACACAGCACAGATAATTCAATTTGTGCTCGTTTAGTAACAGAGATCTATCCCTGTTCCCATGATTTCAGGGAAAAATGCTTCCCCTTGATCATAATTCACAGGACACCCTATTATTCTTCTAGGGCAATTTAAGGCATTCTGAAGGGCAATGTTAACGCTATCCTTAACTACAGGTTGTTGAAAAAAACATTGCTCTTTGTAATAACCAATTCTCACTCAGATAAATCAAGGAACAAGCTTGTTCCTTATGTGCATTTGATGGGGCTCCTCACCACTTCTGATTTGGAGATGACTGCTTCAGAAATCATTTTTTAAAATAATCTTTATGAAAAGATTATAAAGAAAATCTTTATAAAAAATATAGACAGTACCAGCCTTAGACTTTATATTCCTTGTCTATAAAGAGAAAGATCTTTCGTTTCTGATTTCTTACTCGCCAAAGCTTCCGATGCTTGCAATAGTTAGGAGAGAATCATTTTGAGGGAGGAAAGAAATTATCCTTTCTTCAAATGCAGATGTACCTAAAGGGAATAAAACAATCATTTTACAGTTATTTTTCATCTAAGCTTTAATTGAGGGATACTCTCAAACAGTTTTTGAAAAAGAAAAAAAGAAGGAAGGAAAAACTGAGGAACAAAGAAGAGAGAGGAGAAAAGAGGGGGAGGATGGAGGGAGAGAGAGAGAGAGAAGTGTCAGTGGGGTCTTTTAAAGCCCAAATACACACCACAAACCCCAGCAAAGAGCTGTGACAGGACTATAGACAGGGTGCTGGGCAAAGGTGAACAGTGGAGGAAGACCTCAGTCCTGGCTCTTACACAAGGGCAGAAAGGCCAGGCCTCCTCTGAACTCAGAGACTCTGGAGACTTTTAAGAGCTGGGGGGAGGGGGCAAGCTAAGCCTTCTGTGATTGCTAATTGGCCCAACCCAAAGGGAAGTGCCTTTGGTCTTCTCTCAGGAGGTAGTTTCACAACTTAGAGCAAAGATGTTAGGCTCCTGCTAACCCAAGGAGACTGGGAGGTGGGCGAGCTAACTTCCTTAATCGCATTTCAAAGCAGTGGCTCCCAGGTGCTAGAGAAGGCAGGCCCCCATTATCAAACTGCCAGAGGGCATTTTACAAGATTTACATCTCAAGGGGAGTTTTCTGAAGTTAATGCTCTAAGAAAAGGGAGAAGAGCAGTGCTGGATCAATGGATTCTCTTAGGGATTCTGAGAGGGCATCAGGCCAGAAGTCCAGTCAAACCAAGGGGAATGTTAAGGCAACTTTGGTCCCTGGAAATAATTCAACTGGACTCTGAAAAGTGGAAAGAAGGCAGCTGGGGGATCCCGGAGTTGAAGACCCTGAGGCGAATTCTGAGGGCTATCTCTTTATCTCACATGTGCTCCAGACTGAGACCCAGAGAGTCTTGGAATTTGGAACTAACAAAGATAGAAGAAAGAAAAAAGAAAAGAAAAGAAAAGAAAAGAAAAGAAAAGAAAAGAAAAGAAAAGAAAAGAAAAGAAACCTGGCCTCTTTCCTGGACAAAGTGCTAGGAAAGGAATAGACTGAGAGAGACATAGCAGAGAGATGCACACCTGAGCAGACCTGGGCACACCTGCGCACACCTGTGCACACCTGAGCAGACCTGAACACACCTGAGCAGACCTGGGCACACCTGGGCACACCTGTGCACACCTGGGCACGGGCAGGGCAGTCCTTACCTGCCCCTGGGTCCTCACCTGATCTGCCAGCAGTGTTGGCATTAGCAGAACCTGGGCAGCTGGCTGTCCTCACCCTTCCCACACTCAGCTGCCCATCATACCCCCATCTCACACTCCTTCCCCCAACAGAAAAAAAAAAAAAAAAATACTCCGGGTCAACATCTGCCTGGCCTTCTCCTAGAATCAGAAAGTAACCCAGAATCAGTTTTCCTGATTTTACTCCCACCCCCAGGCACCCGGAAGAGCAGAGTGTGCCATGACAGCACAGCAAGTACTTGGGTACTTCAGTGGGTACAAAGTTTATAAGAGGATGCCGAGGCCCATAGCTACACTTAAAGAGAGTTTAGGGTTGGGGAACCAAAGGTTAGGATTGGGGAGAAAAGTTGGGAAAAAAAAAGTTTGGTGTGCTGACAATAGAGCCAGGTAGAACCAGAGTCTCCCACCCTACGAGCAGATACAGGGGAGAAGTAAACACCATGCCAGTAATGGGGAAAAGCACAGCCTGAACACAACAGGCAACCTGCCGCTGTCAACACCAAGAAGAATTGGACATCAGAATTTTTTAAGAAGGAATTTAATGCACTCATCATTAAAATGTTCTAATAAATAATTATGTGTTCTCTTAAAACAAATAAAGAAAGGAAATATCTCAGCAAAGAAAGCAAAGTTACTTTTAAAAAGTCTCAAAGACCTGACCTGATACTTTGTGTGCAAAGGCTATTTTTTCATCCATCTAGGGATGAAAGCAGGCCTGTGCTCTAGGCGGAGCGGCCAAGGCCACGGCTCTCAGGAGCACGTCCTCATTATGACAGGTGGCTGCTGCAGCATTAGATGTGCCCACCTCAGGGGCAGGCCGCCGTCAGGGAAATAGACATTCCTGCCAGATGGCAGGTCTTAAAGCAGGCCTCCCGCCTCCCAGGGAAGAGGCTGAGTGTCCTTAGCCTTGTCTGTGGGCAATGACCCACCCATGAGGGGCCTGAGGCCTGGGGAAGAAGTCTTGGCCCTCACGCCACATGTTGTTGCTCTTTTATGATGACTATTCTGGGCTGTCCCAGACTATAGTCCACTGCAGGATGAGCTGTCAGGGCTCATGACACAAAGTGTTTTCACCTGGGCCCAGGAACAGACAAAAATTGCACTCAAAACAGATAAAGCCTTCGGAAGTCAGGGACTTCTCCAAGTTCAAACACCTCAAGGTCATGTTTCAAATACCTAAAGAGCGTGGGTGCCAAAAGGTTTAATCAGAAATTCAAATTGATCTCAGCCTCTTATAACTCCACATTAAATCTTAACCTGGGGTGGTTGTGAAGCTGCGTATAGCTTCATGGGGCTATCTAAATGTTTTTTCTAATTCTTCAAATCTGTTCTTAAAATGCCAGTGAGAAGATACTACCATTATAGTATAATTAGTTCAAGAGGACATTTAACTTTTTATATGTGTATTTAATTGGCAAAGTCCTGGTCTGTTAATAATTTTATAATAAGCTGCAATATACGTAAATGTAGATTTTTAGTGATATTCCAACATAACTACAAGGTATTGATTGAATCCTTCATTGCCATTAATTGTAGGTAATTCCCATTTAATTCAGAAGTAATTTTTTCCTAAATTCTACAACTGTTTTTGTCATACAGTTCTCATCCATAAAGGTAATTTCAATTTTAGGGAGGAGCAATCATAGCTACCAGCAGCCCATTTTCTACTGGTTGCCACCTTCTTTGGGATTTTATTCAGAAAATACCTTGTTGGTTTGTTTTAAACATTTCTCACTTTTAACCAAAACAAAAGCCTTTATGTTTCTATTACATCTCAGTTGGTTTTAGTCACAAAGTCAGAAAATGTAAGCGCGTAATAAGACTTCATCACAATTCTAAAATGCCCAATAATAAAAACATATTATTACTTTATACTAGCCTTTTATTTTTAATACCTATTATGCCATGAATTCACAGGGAAAATGTTCCAGTAGCTCTGGGAGGCACCTTTCCATTGAATGTGACAGAACATGCTGAGCCTATTATGCCATGAATCGATGGGGAGGTCCCAGCACCTGATGCTCCTGTTCACCTGCTTCTCCTGTGTGCTACACTACACACCTATCATACCATGAATTCATGGGGAATAGGTTCCAGCACCTGATGCTCCTGTTTCCTTGGTTCTCCTGTGTGCTACGCTGTACACCTATCATACCATGAATTCATGGAGAATAGGTTCCAGCACCTGATGCTCCTGTTTCCTTGGTTCTCCTGTGTGCTATGCTGTACACCTATCATACCATGAATTCATGGGGAATAGGTTCCAGCACCTCATGCTCTTGTTTCATTGCTTCTATTGATTCTCCTGCGTGCTACACTGTAAGCCTACGATGCCATGAACTCATAGAGAATGGGTTCCAGGAGCTCAGGCTCCTTTCTATTGGTTCTCACAGAGTGAGCTTCTCTGGGTGAAGCAGGCTGGTGCTTCAGTTGAACCCAGGTACCTTTTTCTTTGGCTTCCTTCTTTTTCTGATTATTTTCCTTCATGCATTTCAGGATGTAGAGGAATAGACATGATGCTTGCAAAGCACAGTTACTGATTCTTATCACATTAAAAGGAAATGCTGAGAACAGGACAGTCTCCTGGCAAGCCTAGAGATGTTTTGTGACTTAGGGGCAATCTCCCAAGTAATTCAGTGTTCTGGAATGAAATAAAATCGGTCACTCATTAGTAAGCATGTGTCAAACATTTATGCTTAGTGCTTCTTCATGGGGATTGTGGGGAAAGAACATGAGGAAAGAGCACGTGGCAATCTTGGGGCATGCAGCCCTCGTAGGTAATTACCTTAACTCTCCACACCTGTTGTGTATGTCATTCCCTTAACTCTCCACACCTGTCATGTATAACCTTAATAAATAGCCATTACAGAGGGGGCTCAGGACTACCCTTCCCTTAAGGTTAGCCCACCTCCTGCAAGCTTGTACTTCTAATCCATGTCACGCCTGGTTCTTTCGTGCAGCAACCACAACCAAAGCCTTAGGGGTCGCAATATCAGGAAACTATCTCGGCTGTAAGAGTGCTTAATAGGCTCATTTCAAACATTAATCCTCTTGGCAACAATCTTGCCCTTCACTTGTTTATAACAATGCCAACAGCGTGCTGAGTGGCACCGTAGACTCTTCCAGTTTTGCCATGGTGACATCTGTGTGGCATGCCCTTGATGTCTACAATGTGATCACTTGTTTTGTAGATTTGCATGTACGTGGCCAAAAAACAACTCCATATTTTCTAAAATGCCTAGAACACATACTGGGGGCCTCTCCCCTTTCCCTTTGAATTCATCATTTTAGCCAGCTAAATTACCTGCTATTCAGAGTATGGAATAGAGACATTTCCAGGCACACAAAGCCTCATAAAAATAAAAGAAAAACCCCTCTATCTTCTATGTACTTTTCTAAGGAATTTTCAGAGGACTCCAGCAAAGTGAGAAAATATATAGGACCCAGGAGAAGGGGAA
The DNA here is from genome assembly GCA_963574355.1 of Loris lydekkerianus. Taxonomy (NCBI): domain Eukaryota; kingdom Metazoa; phylum Chordata; class Mammalia; order Primates; family Lorisidae; genus Loris; species Loris lydekkerianus. Next base: position 8,598 of record CAUYPK010032921.1, read on the forward strand.
GTCTAACACGGAAGACTGCAAATGGATGACCTTGACGACAGTTAAGTAACAGGCCTGGGGAGCAAGAAGTCCAGTTTAGAACAAGACACACTTGGAGAATCAGGCCAAAAAGGTGGTAAAGTTTTCACTTTGTGAATAACAGAACATGAAGGGCTGTACCCCTGAATATTTGCTCATGGCAAATTACTTGGCACAGCATTGAAATATTATTTATGGTTGTAATAATGCAAATACAAATATTGATGTATATATTGTTTCCTTCTCTATCCAAGCAGGAAGTCAACGTATAATGTCAAAATTGATAAATTAGGACACAGTAATATAAGCCTATTAATTAAAGATAAAGAAATGGTTTAAAATGGTTAGCTCTGGAGGGGGAAAGTGTAGGGGCAAAGTGTAGGGGCACATCAGGAGACCACTGGTTTCATTAAGTTTTTTTGGGTGAATATATCTGACTTTTATTATTTTATTATGAAATATTTTTATAGTATAGCAATAAATATAATATGTATGTGTTACAAAGCATAATAATAAGCCCCATTCTTCTAACTTTACAAATGGAGTGTTATCAACACAACTGAACTATAGTATTCAACTTTCTGAAAAAATAAATATATATTTTTAGGTAAAAGTTAAAACAAAACACCATTTACTTCCAACATCACCTTCTCCCAGCCAATCTCTGGGATTTTTACCAGCATCTATAGGAGTAGGTCCAGGTTTTGTGAGGCTGGAAGTTTACACAATTTTAGGGACTCTCTTTAAGAAATCAAAGAATACAAAACATCTTACTTTTTTGCAAATTTTATAAACCATAAGGCTTTGTGAACTCACTGCTAGGGTCCTTCCCAGAGCCTTTTTAGGGCCTCTGCAAGTACAGAGGGGGCCCTGAAGCTTAAGTTTCATTAATTTTATAGTAATTCTACCTGGGCCGCAGAGCACCAGGCTAGAGTCTTGGGACGGGGAAGGTAAAAAATAAAGTCCTGGCCTGCACTACACTTTCCCTCTACCTCGTGAGATAAACACAATAGAGCAATTCCAGGAAAATGCACACAATAATATTTAAAAGCATTCCCAGGAAGAGTGGGGAGGAGGATGAAGAATTCAAGAAATGTGTTCTCTGGAAGCTGAGTAGAAGGGTGTTTGGAAACTGGCTTCTCTCTGATGGGCCTTAGCAAACCTAAGCCTCTCCTGGCCTTGTCCACCTCAGCTATTCAATGAGTGGGCCTCCCTAAGAGGGCTCTCGGTTTTCAATTCCTGTGTCCTGAGAGCTGGAGCTCTATGAAGGTTTTGTAGCTCACAGACTTTTATTTTAGAGCAGTGGAGGCCTGCAAAAGAGAGATTCTGGCTTAAATCTTTTCAAAAATGTTAATAGCAGATTTGGCAACAAGTGTCCTACATTTCTGTGTGGTGACACTTAGCTAGGGCTAGCAGCAGTCCCCCCTCTGCCCCCAGCATCTACATTTGCGATCATGGGAGTAGAAGTTCGCCCAGGGCCCTTTCCTCACCACCGACTGGTGGAGAGGAGGGAGGATAAGACCAAAGGGCTGGAGGCAGCAGGGAGCCCCTTCCCTTCCCCAGGGAGGCCCTGACACCCACCACCCAGTGCTTAGCCCCTTCAAACATAGGATGATGCTTGAGAGTCTATTCCAGCACCCAAAAGGCTAAGCACCCCTGCCCTGTCCTGAAGCCTCAGAAAACTTCTCCTTCAATTGGCCCTTATCAAGGGCTGCTCCTCCAAAAGTGACAAAGTCCCCTGTTGGCCAGAAGTACAATGAATGACTGAGGAATGACAAGGAAATGGAAGTGCCAGAGGCACACGTGTGATGGGAGGAACCATGGAAAATGCACATCCTTAGCTCAGCCACATTCCCTTTTCAGAACTTCTGCTCAGATGGTCCTCTCTACCTGGTCCATCGCCCTGTCTCTTGGCCTTCCCTGAGAACAGATGGCGCCCACTTCTTCTAGGAAGCCCATCCAGATGCCCCCCACACACTGATCATTCGCCCTGAACTCCCCAGCACTTGGCCTAATACATATCCTCTAGTGTTCTAATAAAACTCCTCTTTTTCTAGCTCCTTGGATGTGTACATAATACATACATCACCTCATTAACCTTTACGATCATCCTACTGATAGATATTATCTCCCTCATTTCAAAAACCAGGGAACTAAGGCTCAGTGATGACTCTTGAATGCAAAGATCACACGCTCAGCAAGTGCCAGAGCCAGGCTCTATCTTTGTGGCCTCAATGAGAGAGTCAGTACTGCAGGTTGTAGGACAGTACTGCTCTCTGCCTTCTACCACCACCTGGCACAGGGCTGGCCCATGAGGCTCCTGACACATGAATACAGGCAGGAATACCAGTGGACCCTGACTCACCTCTTCCACACACACCCTGGGTGGCTCCAGGAACTCCGGAGGCACAGAGGACACATTTAGGACATTCTCCTCTCCCTCTCCCACCCCAAGGCAGGACCTTAACTGATGTCAGAGGGTGTAAGAATCTCCCAAGCTCTTCTGGGAAGGGGGTGGGGGCCCTGGGCACGGGCTGCAGAGTAGCAGCGCCTTGACCTCATGTGTCACAGGTGCCATTAAGTCACCAAAGCAAGTCAGACAGCCCCAGGGCAGCACTCCACCAAACTTTGACCGAATTTTCTCAGGCACTAAACAAAAAGCCTACAGAAGGAGCTATTAAGCATTCAACTCCCACCCACACTCCAGGAATTAAAAATAGCTGGAGCCTGTGTCAATCATTAGCCAGGCTGGGCCTGACTCTCCCCTCCGAGGGTGCCACCTGCAGCAACTCAGCCTGGGGAAATTCCAGGCAAAGCAGGCCAGCACGGTGGCAACAAGGCAATGCCTAGGGCCTCCAAGAGAGGCTTCAGCAAGTAGGCTCGGAAAGACACCTCTTAGAAATAAAAAGTCACTTAGTGAGGCTTGGCGTCTGTAGCTCAGCAGCTAGGGCGCCAGCCACATACACTAGAGCTGGCGGGTTCAAACCCAGCCCCGCCCTGCCAAATAATATGACAACTACAACCAAAAAATAGCCAGGCATTGTGGCGGGTGCCTGTAGTCCCAGCTACTTGGGAGGCTGAGGCAAGAGAATTGCTTAAGCCCAAGAGTTTGAGGTTGCTGTGAGCACAGCACTCTACCAAGGACGACATAGTGAAACTCTGTCTCAAAAAAAAAAAAAAAGAGTCAATAGCAAGTAGCACTTTGGATTACACAGGAAACCTACAACATCGGAGCAGGAAGGGGCCATCGTGAGGTCTCAGGACTGGCTGGGGGCAGGACAATGACTGGAACCATGTCTCTTGATTTCCAGGCCTAGCTGGCTCCCCACCACTCAGCATGCCTGTAGGCTTCACTCCCCCTTCCCAGGCTGGAGTGTGGACTTGGGAAACATTAAGATTAACCTGGAAAGACAGTGAGAAGGCAACAGCTGCCTCCCATACAATCCAGCCACATGGAAGTGTCATTTGCTCCAGGGGAGCCTGAGTGACAGTTTCTCTCTAGTTCAACTTACTATGCACGGATGACAACAGCAGAGAGCCGGGGTTGGCAGTCACCTCTCTGATCTCTAGTAGGTATTTCCACCCCGGCTCAGTTCAGGGTTCAAATGGCTTCTAGGAAATGTCACCTAGGTGCCTTATTTGGAGTTGAAGCAGCAAGTCAGAAGGAGGCAGCAAACTCCCCATCACCAAGTTGGGTCTCAGAGGGACCACTCTGACCCTGTGAGGCCTGGAAGATCCGGAGGCGGCTCCAGGGGCAGAGTGCAAACTTGCCAGATCTGACTCCTGGAGCAGCCCAATGGCTCTCAGAGCTTCAGCTAAGCAGCAGCACTCACCAGCTTGTGCACCAGCCGGCAGGGACGGAGACTGCCTCATTTACACTGACTGCCACTGTCTTAGATCCTACTCCCACTTCCCAACCTGAGGAACACTAGCTTAGCCCATGACAACACTGATAAGCACAGCAGTAGTTTCAAATTAAGGGCAGCAGTGGGTGGTGTTCCAGAAACTTCTGGTTGTCCCCCTCAACCATCTGCACTCTCTTGCTTTAATAACAGAACACTCACCGTAGCCTAGCACACCGCGGCCCCAACTAAAAACTATGCGTTTGGCAGCCCTGCCTAGATGCTAGGCAGGGGCCCGTCCTGCAGATGTGGAAGTGACTCATCCTGGCCACCTAGACCAGTGTTTTTCAACCTTTTTGATCTCACGGCACACTCGAACCTATAGCTAAACTCCCATGGCATGCTTAAATTACGTTGATCAAAAAAAGGAGTAAAAAAACAAAACAAACTGTGCTTTGTGCTTTGAATTTCTTTCAAAAATAATTATCTTTCAAATTTTTCGAGGCACACTGGTCGAAAATCACTGTGATACTACTAAACAAAGTATCCAAAGTGTACCTACGCCCAGTAACATCAGCACAACCTGGGCACCTCTTACAAATTAAAATGCTCAGGTCATATCACAGACCTCCTAAATCAGAACCGTATGGGGTGAGGTCCCAGAATCTGTGTTTTAGCAAGCCTTCCTTGTTATTCTTAGATAAGCTCAAGTTTGAAAACCACAGCCCTAGAGAATGCTGGGAGGAATGTTTCATAAGGAACTTGGTACCTGAACAACCTCATGGAAACGACCTGGACGCTGATTTCTAAAGAGAGGGAGAGAGAAAAGCTTCTCCATTCATTCACAACCAAACCTGAATCTTAACACAGCTAAGGTGGGGAAGAAAAATGAGACAGTTAACCAAGACAGCAAAAATCTGGAAAGGAAAGAAATAACAACCACATTATTATTATTATTATTTTTAATTGTTGGGGATTCATTGAGGGTACAAGCCAGGTTACACTGATTGCAATTGTTAGGTAAAGTCCCTCTTGCAATCGTATCTTGCCCCCAGAAAGTGTGGCACACACCAAGGCCCCAGCCCCCTCCCTCCATCCCTCTTTCTGTTTTTCCTCCCCCCCCACCCTTAATTGTCATTAATTGTCCTCATATCAAAATTGAGTACACAGGATTCATGCTTCTCCATTCTTGTGATGCTTTACTAAGAATAAACAACCACATTATGATAAGTAACAAACAAGATACAAGGGATAAAATAAAGTATATCTAGTATGTGACCAGTTTGCATTCCTCTCCCTAGGACCAAACTAAGTTTGTTGCTATTATCACAGCCTCTGCCTTCCTTTCTCTTCTAATCAGTCATGCGCTGATTATAAGAGAAACAAATTTCTTTTTAAGTGAAAAAGAAAAAATTTAAACCTAAGAGTTAGGCAAAGACACGCCAAAGAAAAACCAGAGGTGAAAATATTATAAATATGTGGAGTTTTGGACAATACTGCCTCAGTAAGCCAAGGGTTTTTCCCCAGCATTTGTCTAGCCATTTGCCTTTATCTACAAGATAAAGGTGGTTCCTCTATCGGGGACAAGACTTGGAGAATTAACTGCTCACTAGGATCTCAGGATACAACAATGTTTAGGCCATTCCAGTCTGTTGAGATAGGTTAAGAGACTTAAAACACAAGCATAGAGAAGAGCATACAACTTAGGGACCGGGTCTTTATAGCTGACATTTGGCCCAGGGAAAATTTTTGTGTACTAACTACTTTGTCATCTTCCTTGGAGAACAGAGAAAGCTCCGAATGCTGTTTCAAAAGAGGAAGGAAACATTTAAGTGCAAGTCAGAGTGGCTGGTCTCCTTGAACCTAAAGGAAGGACAGGAACTGCAAAGAGAAAGGAGGTTCCTGGTCACAGCTCTGGAGTCTGCAGGCAAATCTAATTTTATCTCCTAAAAACGTGATCTTGGGGACCATCAGGACAGTCATGAGCTGAGAAGTCATACGGGATTACATTACTCCATGTGAGTCCAAGCAGAAACTAACAGGGGCACGGCTTGAATGCCCTTTGACTGATGCCTTCCTCTCAATTTCTGAGCCTTTCATTTATTTGCCTTACAAAATGCACTTATTTGGCAGAGTGTGGTGGCTCACATCTGTAATCCCAGTATCTTTGGGAGGTCAAGGCAGGAGATTGTTTTGAGGCCAGCAGTTTGAGACCAGCCTGGACAATACAGCAAGATCTTATCTTTGCAAAAAAATTTTTAAATTAGCCAGGCATGGTGGTGTGCACTGTAGTCCCAGCTACTCAGGAAGCTGAGCCAGGAGGACTGCCTGAACCTAGGAGTTGGAGCCTACTATCAACTATGATTGCACTACTACACTCCAGCCTGGGTAACAGAGCAAGACTCTCTTAAAAATATGTATATATATGAAGATTTTTGATACACCTCCCAGAATCTGACAGATGGGTAAGCAAGGATATGAAGGGCAAGCTCAAGATAATAGATACATCAAAGCTTGTCCCACGGAGAATATAAATTTTATTTTATTTTATTTTATTTTATTTTTTGAGACAGAGTTTCATTTTGTCACCCTTGGTAGAGTGCTATGGCCTCACAGATCACAGCAGCCTCAAACTCTCGGGTTCAAGTGATCCCTTTGCCTCAGCCTCCCAAGTAGCTGGGACTACAGGTGCCCACCACAATGCCTGGCTATTTTTAGAGACAGGGTCTCGCTCTAGCTCAGGCTGGTCTTGAACTCATAAGCTCAGGCAATCCACCCACCGTGGCCTCCCAGAGTGCTACGATTACAGACATGAGCCACAGTGCCTGGCCATAAATTTTCTTCTTTCATGCACATGAAACATTTTAATGTTGATCATGTTCATATAAATCAATATTAATATTGATCATGGCCACAAAGAAAATTTAATATTATAAGTATCATAAAAATGTCAACTCTTTCTAAACGAATACATTTAACAAGGTCCTTACAGGTTATTTATTACAATACTGTTTTGAGTCAATAAAAACAGTTAATGATTTCAATATGCATTGATAAGGGAACAGATGAATGAATTATCATAACTCTGAACTATACATCATTCCATAGCTACTGTTGACTTGGATTAACTTTAACCCAGAGTTACCATGCATGATACATAAGTTAAAAACAAAAGGTGTCCAGCATGAACCCATCTTATGAAAAAATTTTCAAGTGTCTGTGAGCACAGAGAGAGGTGGGGAGGGATGTCATCTGCGGACTATCCAAATGCTACCTGCTGCAGTAGAAAGGAAGAAGGAGGGTAGCTGAGGAAACAGAATCAAACACTCGTCCACGATGTCCTCTCCCTTCAAAGCCAGCATATCAAAGCCTAGCTATACCTGCTGCCCCAAATCCTTACCTCCTTCTATTCCTCACCCATGCTGTCCAATCTGGCTTCTGCTCCCATCACCCCACCAAAACAGCCACAGCTAAGGGCAGCAATGCCACCGCTGACTACTCCGTCCTACTAAAGTGGACTCGTCTGGCTTCTATGATACAGCTCTGCCCTTGCTTTGTGAGTTCATTAGTGAGTACCCACAGTATGCCCAGCCCTGTGCTGTGTGGTCAAAAGAAGAGCCATCTCCTTTCACCCAACCCTCTGTCCCCCGGACTTGACTACCTTTTTCTGATCTCTTTATAGGCTCATCTTCCTTTACTCAGCCATCTAACATGAGTTCTTCAAGAGCACCATGCCCTTGACTTTTCAGTAGAAACAAAAGCTAGACTAAAATGTCTAACCTAGACCTCTCCTGAGCCCCAGCCCATCAGCCTATTTGTTACCTCAAATTTAACAGGTCCAAAGCCCACTCCATGATCTTCCCCACCCTTTAAACCTGGTTCTCATCCAGTGTCCCAAGTCTCAGGGACATCCAGGGGACCGAGGGTAGGGTGAAAGGAGGTGGCTCTCCTTCTGTCCACACAGCACAGGGCTGGGCAAACTGTGGGTACTCACTAATGAAGAGTTCAACGGAAACACGCCTTTTCACCTACTTCCTAAAAATAGCCATGACCTTTTCAGTGACCATAGCAAGCTCACATCTGCTGTCACCAGCCCCACTCATACACAACCTTTTCCCCTAAGGACGCCACTGCCCAGGCTGACTGCACCATATGCTCCCTTGCCTCCTTGTCAGTAGCCCCTGTGCTTCTCTTCTCTCATCTTACTGTACGTCAAACCAGCCTCCCCCTGCCAGGTGTTAGGGCAGCAGTTCTCAACCTGTGGGCCGCGACCCCTTGGTAACAATGAAAATACATCCTGCATATCAGATATTTACATTACGATTCATAACAGTAGCAAAATTACAATTATGAAGTAGCAACGAAAATAATTTTATGGTTGAGGGTCACCACAACATGAGGAACCGTATTAAAGGGTCGCAGCATCAGGAGGCATTAGGAAGGTTGAGAACCACTGTGTTAGGGAGAGGGGGTACCTGATTTTCCTATCAACTTCCTCCTTTTTTTCTGCTAAGGCCAGAAAATCAGACACCAAGCAATCACAGAGCCAAGCCTCCACCAACACATGCTCTACTCACAGCTTCATGGTTCCTTGCAGTAACACACCCACGATATCTACAATGTCATCTCCACCCCTAACAGACCCCAGGCCCCTTTGCAAACATTTTCTCATCTCATTCTCCATTTGAGGCAGCCATTTTACCATCCAGAACACTGGGGCCTGTGTGGCTAAATGGCATGCCCCAGATTACCCAGCACAGAAGGGAACTCTGTCCCCCAACTCCTGTGATTCCCCCCCCCCCCATTTACTTCTTTATATCCGTGTAGGCAAGGCCAGCTAGGATTCAGGTCACTGTTCAGGCTATACTATTAGGATCCTGCCTAAAAACAACCAACCACATGACTATCAGAACTTTATTTCGTGGATTTGGATCAGTAAGCCTAACTGTAGAATAGTTTCAGTGGTTATTAGAAAGTTTCACTGTTTCAACAACTATTAAAATTGCAAACTGCAACTAAGAAAACCCCAGTTTCTTCAATTACCCTAAGAGCTTTCCTATCTAGGTATCACTCAAAATTCCTGATATCCCACTGGGATCAGAGGATGTTGTAAAGGAAAAAACAAACAAACCTGTAGAGTCTGTCCCCTTTGCTGTGCTTATGAATCAAACCTACACAGACTCTCTCCCCTGTGTGCTCCCCATGGGACCAAGTGCCAGGAACTGCTTCAGGCTTAAGAAGGAAGATGGCAGCAAAGAGAGAGAAAGAATGGAGTGAATCCAGAATGGAAGAGAGGGCGCTCTAGAGAGGTCCTGGGCCCTCTGAAGTTCCAGCACTTGACTTGGATTTGGTTTCCACATTTGCCTTCTGCCCACCCAGGTTTCATTTCTCTGTTCTGCATTGAGTTCCCAAGAAGAACCTACACTAAGCTATTCTGTCTCACCTCTCATTCCTGTCATCCCAATCCATCTACCACCTTCCCTAACCACGTGACCAATGCATCACTAATTCTGGCCTTCTAGACACAGCCATCTAAAATGGGCCCTTTCTATCACCCTGTCCTGGCTACATAAAAGCATCAGATGTGGTTCCTTGTGGAGTCTCTGGATTCATTACCATCTCACGCCTCCCACTTTTCTCTGCCTATTCAAACCCAGCCTTCTAGGTCCAATATTCTAACTAGAGGAAAACCACTTCCCTGGCCTCCCTCTTTCATTCAGCTAACACTTCCTGAGCACCTACATCAGACAAGGCCCAACAGGTGCTTCAATAGACTAAGAGATGAGTCAAAAACAGCCTCCACCCTCCAGAGACAGAGGAAAGGATAGAAATAAGCCACGTGGCCATGCAAACACTACACAAGGCGAGTCCTGCAATCTGGGTCAGTGCTGGAGGAGTGAGAGAGGAGGGGTGACTGAGCTCAGAGTACACCATGTCCCTTCTACAGGGGAGCAGGCCCCAGGAGGACTCCCAGGAAGGGGGTTGAAACCTTGGTAAACTGGGGGAAGAAGACTATTCTAGGACAGAGCAACCTGTGATAAGACAGTTCAGGAGGAGGATGGTTCAGGAGGACAACGGTTCAGTTGTGCCTGACCTTTCACTGCGTGAAAGGAGAAATAGTTACTATTATTATTCATTGGCATTTACATTTGTTCACTGTATGAACAACTTTACCCACTTTATGCCTAATCTGGGTGACACTCACCTGGGACACACAAGTATGGTGCACTGGTCAACACCTGTTCTGACTGGTCAGTACTGAGCACCACGTGGTTGTTGAGATACAGATACATATTTGGTTTTACACACTGAATTCGTACAAGCCTATGAGGTAGGCATTGTTATTTTCCCCATTTCACAGATGAGGAAACCAAAACACCAAGACTACTCAGAAATGAGATCAGGAAGGTGTGCAGAAGCCCAAGGTGGCGAGTACCCAACACCAGGCCAACAATCTGCCCTGGCACTTCACCTGTCCTCTCTTGTCAGGAACACCTCTAGCATAGACAATGCCTCGAAGGAAGAGGCCCTGCTAATCCTCCTGGAATCACCAACAACTGACTGCAGCAAGAAAGGAATAAAGAGACATAAGAGAGCCAGACAGAGGTGAGCATCACAGGGAAGGGTGGGCAGGGGCTCACACCCACAGCTCCACTTCAGAGATACAGGGGGCTGAGGGGCGGGCTACCATGGACACCAGGGTCTGTCTCCAGACACCCAGCCTCCACAGAGAGGTCACTGATTAGAGGAGCAGAGACAGGAATGCTCTGGGCAGACTGTTCCAGCTTAAGATGGCACTGACTGGCTTAACTTTTCACCTCCCAAGTCTCTAGATGAGGATCTTCACGTCTCTCCTTTAAATCAACAGATCAGGTTTATAAGCTTTCAGGCCTGAACCCATGGGGAGATACACGTCCAAGAATCACTCTCTGAAACTGGGGGTGTTGGAGAAGAGGGTAAAGCAGGGAAGGGAAACACAGCACCTAGGACGGATACCCTCCCCCCCCCCCACCTTTCCCCAATACTTGAGAATTCTTTACAAATAAACTGCAACCGTAGCAGCACCCAAGAATTTTCGCCCTCCCAGTTCCGGGGGAAAGTTCGTGAAGGCAGCCTTCGCTGCTTGCTCTCCTCAGCACAAGCCCTGCCCGGAAGGGCAAACACACTCTGGAGAACTCAGCTGGCTCAGAGTCGCCATGGCCACTGGCCATCCCTCACACTGGCCATCCCTCACACTGGCCAGTCGCCTTCTGGTCGCAGGTTCACTGGCTCCAGCCGGCTGCGATCCGCGCCCCCGACCCTACCCAGGCTAGGACTGAGCGCTTGACTTCGACCTCTCCGGCTACAAGGGACTCAGAGAATGCACTCCGACCCCATAGGGAGGACAGCCCCCAACGCTGCCGCTGACCGAGTTGGGCAGCTCGGTGGACAGAGGACATAGTCCGCCACCTCCTTCTCCCGCCCCAGCTGCGCGCAACCAGGAAGCTGCAGGCCCGGGCCAAGAGGGGGCGCAGGGCAGCCCCGGGCTTTACCCGCGGGGACCGCAGCAAACTGCCGCCGCTTGGGACCCTCTCTCACCTGGCCACGAGGGCGGGAGACGCGAGCGGCGACACAGATGTGGGCAAAAGCCGCTCTCTCAGCGGGCGTCCCGGGCGCAGCGCCTTAGTTCAGCCCGGACCAGGATCCCACTCCGGTTGTCCCAGAGCTCAGAGCACTCGGGACCCGCGGGCGCCGCAGCCGTCAGGGCGGGGCCGGAGGTGGAGCCCACTTGGCGGAAAACTCCGCAGGAGTGGCCGCTGCCACGCTCCAGGGGCGGGGCGGGGCAGAGATAAGGCGGGGCCTGAGTTCAGCTCCGCCCACAGGTGAGGGCCTGGCCTGCAGACCGGAGGCGAACCGCCTCCGCCCTCTGGAGGAGGAAGTGTGGTGCCTTCCGCCTACTCTGGGGCAGTGGTGGGCGGGGGCGGGAAATGTATGTGACGGGTCCAGGAGGTCACAGGCGCTCAGAGGTCCTCCAGCCACCAAAACCCCTACTCGTGCAGGGTCTTGGGCCGCATTCTTCCTCCTGGAAGGGAAGGCATTTCCTAAACCTTCTCCAGCCCTGCATGCGTTGTTGGTGTCTCTCCTTAAGGCAAGGAAAATTTTCTGCCTTAAAAAGGTCACACAGTATGGAAGGAGGGCAGGGGGAAGTAGATTTATAGAGGAGAAACCTGAAAAACCACCTCAGCCAGGAGCTCAAGGTCAACATTAACAGGGATAAATCATATTGCTAGAGTGTACAGGTTGTGGTCTTATTCCCCAAAACACCTTACTCCAGGTGTTTGTCATCGTGAGAAAAACATCAGACAAATACCAATTGAGTGACATTTTACAGAATAAGTGACCAGTACTCCCTCCTCAAAACTGTCAAGGTCATCCGAAACTAGGACAGTCTGAGACATTGTCACAACCAAGAGGAACCTACGGAGATATAAAAGCTAAAGGCAAAGTAGTATCCTGGAAAAGGGACAGTAGGTAAAAACTACAGACATCTGCATAACATATGGACTTTAATTAATAATAAACGCACCAACATTGATTCATTTATTGTAGCAAAAACACCATACTAATACGTTAATAATAGGAGAAACCCAGATTTATGAGAGCTCCCTGTATTATCTTCTCAATTTTTCTTTAAATTATTCTCAAAGTTCATTTTTTTGGAAAAAAGTTCTGACATGCAATATATACATATATGGTAGTTATAAAATATTAAAATAATAAATAATTCAGATCAGCTTTTCACTTCCTTTAGGTGTGTCCTTCCAGATCTTGCTCTCTCTAAAGTACACTCTGCCTGTGAATGTGTGTGTGTATATTTACATAAATGTACTGTTTACAAAACAGTGCTGTAGTATTTTTCAACAACGTGGGGGTTTTTTGGTTTTGGGAGGGTTTTTTTGAGACAGAGTCTCACTCTGTCGCCCTCAGCACTCAGTGGAGTATTGTGGCGTCACAGCTCACAGCAACCTCAAACTCTGGCTTAAGTGATTCTCCTGCCTCAGCCTCTGAAGTAGCTGGGACTACAGGTGCCCGCCACAACACCCAGATATCTTTTTGGTTGCAGCTGTCATTGTTGTCCAGCAGATCTGGGCCAGGCTCTAAACGGCCAACCTCAGTGTACGTGGCTGGTGCCCCACTCACCGAGCTATGGGTGCCAAGCCAACAGCGTGGTTTCTTATTCTCTTTATTTTGGATGGTATTTCCAGGCAAAATAGGAAGTATTTTTCAACAACGTGATTTCTTATTCTCTTTATCTTGGATGGTCTTTGCATGCAAGATAGGAAGAACCAGGTCTATCTGGTGTGACAGTGTGCACAATTGTGGACGTCACCATTTACTGCTTAGCTACTTTCTGAAGGACATTCAGATTACTGCCTGTCTGGGGGTATTCCTAACAAGCTACTTATTTGCATTTTAAAGACCCACCGAATTCTAAGAGCCCTACTGTCTGGGGCTGGAGGGAAGGCTTTGGCCTCAACCCTGCCCAGGCAGGCCTGCAGGCTCTGGCTGGGAAGCAAGCACGCCCTCGTGCAGCCCTGCTGCGGCCCCACAACGGGCCCTAGGTGTCCTCAGGAACACACACAGCCCCAGGCGTGGCTCTTTCAGGGATGCACAGCATTTTTTTTTGGATGTGAATGGACTGGCCAGGGTGAAACTCAAGTCAAAGGCTCCAGAGTGGCTCCAAGAAAACGGCCCTTGGAGCAGAAGAGAAGCGGAGGATCAGAGGTACCAGGAAAGACTCTCCCAGGGTGAGACACCCTGGTGGGGGCACCCGCTGCAGCGCGGGAGCTGCTGGTACTCGAGGTGCAGGGGTGAAGCCTCCAGGAAACCTGTGTAGAGTGCTCAGGCAAGCTATAGTCAGCCAGCACTCTCTGGGTTGGGAATTGGGGGAAGGAGGACGTACTGGTCTGAGAAGGTCACCTGGAACGAACCCAGCCCCTCTACGTGAACAGCCGCGCCAGGTCTCTCCATCCACAGCAGCCGCAAAGGCAAAGCTTCTTTGAATGACCTACTTTTCTCCGTGGCCGAGCGAATGCTTCTTTGATACTACGTTAAAAAATAATAAATCATTTAGGGTGGAATTCCTCCTGTAAGTAGCGCACACTTTCCTGAGTCAGAGCTCTTCAAGGCCAGAATGGTGAATAGGTACTACTGTGCTTACAGTGTTATAATTTCCAACCGTTTATTTTCAACAAACTTGTGGGGCCCCAACTAAGTGCCAGCAAGATTTTAGTGATAGAGGGAAGTACTGCAGACGGCCTGAGCCAACGTTCTGGTCGTCAAGGCCAGCTGACGGGAAGTCACCGCTCCAACGCCTCCAGAGAACACAGTGTAAGGGAAAAGACGATAAACTCAGTGCTCCAATGTCTGGGTTCTGGTTCTGATTCTGACATCTCCAAGTGATGTGTCCTCTGAGCCTCAGCTTTCTCACGTATAAAATCTTCAAAATGACCTATAAAAACTTGTAAAATAATATCTGTCTGCTTCATTGCTTCTTGGTGATACCGGAATTTCGTCTCGGTGATTCGGAGAATAATCCACCTACCACAGATCAGTGGTAAGACAAGATTTATTTTACAGAAAAGAATGCAAAAACACCAAAGCTCCTGGCAGAGAGAAACAACCCAAATAGGGGGGGAAAGCACTCTATCTGGGCTCTTTGTCCAGGGGTATAGATTATGGTTGCTTGGGTCTCCTGTAATTACACTGAGCCAGGACTCTGTAGTTACATTTAGTGTGTGCATGGGTCCTCTTTAGTTACATTTAGTCAGGACTCTGTAGTTACATTTGGCCTGCATGAGTCCTCTGTAGTTACATTTGGCTAGGACTGGTAACAAATGAATGGATACAACCCCCTTGGTTCCCAGGCCTAGGAAACCTACATGAAATTGACCAGGCCTGGGAAATGGGGGGAGTTCCCTGTTAAGCTGCAAGGGGAGGGAGACACTAAGGCAGTGATGTCTCCCCAGCAGTGGTCTGGCCTCTCTGGCTTCTGGAGCCACCTGCGGCCCCCCCTTACCCCCCACCCCTGCTACTTGCCAGCCCACTGGTTTCTCTGTCAGCTGCTCCTGCACCAACAGGGCCAGGGCAGAAGCAGCAGCTCTGCCCCTCAGCTCCACCCAGTGGGCTGGGTGCCACCTGTATCATCAGGACTGATAACAATCATCAAAAAACAGTAAAGTGCCTTATATATTTTTAAAGGAAAAAAAAAAAAAGGTCACAGGCTGAATAGTACCGTATTACCGCATATACTCGAGTAGAACCCGACCCAAGTATAAGCCGACCCCCTTAATTTTACACTAAAAACTGGGAAAACTTAGTGACTCGAGTATAAGCCGAGGTGGAAAATGCAGCAGCCACTGGTAAATTTCAAAAATAAAAATATATACCCAAAACAATTACAATAATTGAATCAGTAGGTTAAATGCTTTTCAATATTTATTGCTAAAGAAAAACTGTAAACTAGCGACAACAACTTTAAAACTTTAAATAAAGTGCAGAAAACCGTAGCTTAACAGGTAATCAAGCTAAATCACAATCACCGAATCAAATAACCTGTATGGCCCGAGTATAAGCCGAGTTCGGGTTTTTCGGCACAAATTTTGTGCCGGAAAAAACTCGGCTTATACTCGAGTATATACGTATAATCTTTCTTAGGCTGATTTCATTCAATGGACAAGAGGTGAGTAGTACAACCAAGTAACAGGCCCTGTGCTTGGTGCCCTGGATAAAAAGAATAGAAAACTCCTTTGCTCTTAACACAGTTTGTAAATGGAAAAATAAATAAATCATAACTGCCACACAATAAAGGCTTGCAAAGAAGATCCCTTGGGTAGGTGAAAGGACAGGATCCAGAAAGGCTTCTGATCAATCTCACCAAACTTTACAAAGAACTAACTTTTCATTTTTTAAGTCATGTTAGTTCTTTTTTTATAAAAAAAATTATCCTTCTGCCTTTCTTGGGTTTATGCTAGTGTACTTTTTCTGGTTGGTAGAGTTGAACATTAACATCATGTGTTTTCAAAATCTTTTGTTTTCTAATAAATGTATATGATTATAAATCTTCCCCTAAATCCTGCTTTAACTGCATATCACACATTTTAATATTCCATTATTGTGTTATTTCTTAGTTATAAATATTTTTGATTTTTCATTTAGGATTTTATCCTTAGTGCACAGATTATTTTTAAGTGTTTTTTCCATTTTTGTTATTTTCAAACATATGCCTTTTAAAATAGCAGTCATTGACGTCGAACTTTAATACTTGGAGATGAGACAATGTGCACTTTTAGAATTTGCTGAAACTTCTTTTAGGTAGAGTGCTGTGGATCGTAGCTCACAGCAACCGCAAACACTTGGGCTTGAATCATTCTCTTGCCTCAGCTTTGGGAGTTGCTGGGACACTTCTCCTGGCTAGTTTTTCTGTTTTTAGTAGAGACGGGCTCTCCCTCTTGCTCAGGCTAGTCTCAAATTCCTGAGCTCAAGCAATCTACCTGCCTTGGCCTCCCAGAGTATTAGGATTACAGGTGCGAGCCACCCCACAGCCTTTTACCGCATTTTTTTCAGAAATACTTCTTTTACCATTAAAAGTTACACATTGCTAGCTGAAAGTATATGCAAATTTGGAAGTCTATGGAACAACAACTCCCTATTCTCATACATCAAAGGACGTTTCCTGAAATATTTGCCTTTGATTAGCAAATCCATGTGTTTACTTTTTTTATCCTGAAGTCAAGTGTCTCAAAGAGAAATTTAATTCACTTTTGTCACAATTTTCTGTTTACAATGATTTTAGGTTTATTGTGGTGAAAATATTAAAACTATATACTGCATACATAAAAATCACTATCATTGCTCAGACAATATATAAATTGGTTCATGTGTCATATTTACTTTTAGACAAACAGTAAGCATTTTCTCCACTTTATAGATGAAAAAACCTGACACTCCAACAGCTTCATTAACAAACTGAAGGTCACACAGGTGACTGCTGCCACAAGTTCAGTCTGGATCAGTTTGACTCTAAAGCACAAACTCAAGCTCATAACCATGGATCTACTCTAATTCTTATACTCCATATGATTGGCTTCCTACCAATCAATGGTGGGCAGTTCAGAGATCATACTGATCTTAATGGGCTGAAGGTCACATACAACCAGAAATTCAATTTCAATCAGTTTCACTAGTAAAGCTCCAACTCAGCTCCTAACCACAGATCTACTATAATTCTTATACTCCATTGGCAGCATGCCAATGTGGGTTGGTTCAGAGGTCAGTATGATTGCTATTGTTTTATCATTATGGTCTCTGAACCCCCTATTGTTATACACCTATTGAAAGTGATCCCCCAAAATATACTTTTACGATGCTTTTAGTTTTTTCCTTAATTATTGAAAAAATAATTGCAAACAAGTATGCAAACACAATTTATTCTTACTCATGAAGAAAAACTTATAATTTTACATCATTCTTTTTCAAAGTTTTTTTTTTTTTTTTTACATTAAAATTTACACATTACTGGCCTCGCGCATGCGCCACTGGTGGGGGGCGGAGGTTGTGGGCGGTGGCGGCAGCGGCAGGGGGCGCGCGCTCTCTCTCCCTGGCGCGGGTTCACGCTCCCCTGCCCGGGCTGAGGCAGCGGCTGAGGCAGCATGGGGGGGGTGGGGGTGAGGGTCTGAGAGGGAGGATAGACCCCGCGCCTGAGCTGGAGCGACGGCTCTGTCAGAGACGGCAGCTGCTCCTTTCCTCACTATCGTTTTTCCTAAAAGGATTCTTTTTGTACACCTTAGAAGTGCTTGAGGAAGAGTGAAGATAGACATGAAGCTGCCGTCTCACAGCTGCATGTGTAGTCACTATTGAAGCAAATGCCTACCTAATTTGAGAGTCTTGGTCTATTTAAAAGGTTTTAAGTTTACAAATAAGCATATTAAGTCTACTGATGGAGCCTTCAGGCCGTGAACAATTATATGAGGATCCTGATCCTGGAGGTAATTGCCTAGATGCAGAGGCCAGAAAGCAGACAGAATCAGAACAAAAGTTGTCTAAAATGACCCACAATGCTTTGGAGAACATTAATGTGATTGGCCAAGGCTTGAAGCATCTCTTCCAGCACCAGCGCAGGAGGTCATCAGTGTCTCC
>CAUYPK010032922.1:0-20434 GCA_963574355.1 Loris lydekkerianus
TACCTATGGTGCATAATGCAAGGGTACATGTTGCATCTATTAGTATAGAGTGTAAATGTTTTAACACAATAATTAAGTAAATGAGATGAGGTATATATTAACCAGTGTGATGTAAGCATTCCTAATTCTATATGAAATCAGCACATTGTACCCCATAAATGCATTAATGTATACATGATCTATGTGTTTATGATTTAATAAAAATAAATAAATGAATAAAAATAAAGAATATATAAAAGAAAAAATACAATAACAATAATGCCTCTAATATCTCAAACTTATTTGATTAATAAGGGGAAGTGATTCAGAAGTGGGTTTATCTCAAGAGTTTGCCTTCTTACATTCAAAATTTGGAATACTCTATTACAAACGATGACACTTGTAGAGAGTATAAATGTCATGCCTAGCAAAGAACAATGTTTTAATTTTGACTTTGGTAACTGGTTGCTCATATGCTTGAATGACATTTACTATATTTTGGTCACTGATAGGGTATAATATCTACTACACTGCTCTAGGGCCTTTCCTTTTCCCTATTGAAAAGGACATTTCTATATATGCATACACTCAAAGGTTCTTTAAACTAAACTCTCTTCAGGGTACCTATGGTGCTATAGTTTTAATGTTTGTCCTTTCCAAAACTCATGTTAAAATTTAATTGTCACTGTAACAGATGCCATTATAAAAAGACAATTTTGGCTCCCTTTTGTCCTTTGCCCTTATGCCTTCCACCATATGATGATGTAGCAAGAAGGCTCTTGCCAGATGTCAGGGCCTTGACCTTAGACTTCTTAGCCTCCAGAAAGAACTGTGAGAATATACACTTGTTTTTAATAAATTAGTCTGTGGTACCCTTCTGTTTTTAATAAATTAGTGATATACTGTTATAACAGTACAAAACAATACTGATGTGTTGTTGGTAAGTACTTTCCTCTGGTAAAGATGGTACAAGAGGAATAGAATATTGTTATAACAAATACCCCTGACTGTGGAATCAGCTTTAGAACTGGGTAAAGGGTAGAGAGGCCAAAACAGGCTGTGTTTTGTTTGTTTGCTATGTTGCACAGGTTGGCCTTGAACTCCTGGGCTGAAGCAATCCACCTGCTTCAGCCTCTTGAGTAGTTAGGACTATGGGCATGCACCATTGTGCCCAGTTAGGCTGCAAGAATCCTATAGTGAATGCCAGAAAAAGCCTGTATTTCTATGAATGTATGGTGTTAAGGGTATTTCTTTTTCTTTTTTTTTTTTTTTTTTGTGATTTTTGGCCAGGGCTGGGCTTGAACCCGCCACCTCTGGCATATGGGGCCGGTGCCCTACTCCTTTGAGCCACAGGTGCCACCCTTTCTTTTTCTTTCTTTCTTTCTTTTTTTTTTCTTTCTTTTCTTTTTTTTTTTTTGAGACAGACTCTTAAGCTGTTGCCCTGGGTAGATTGCTGTGATATCACAGCTCACAGCAATCTCAAACTCTTGGGCTTAAGCAATTCTCCTGACTCAGCCTCTCAAGTAGCTGGGACTACAGGCACCTGCTACAACGTCTGGCTATTTGTTGTTGTTGTTTATGACAATGCCCAGCTATTTTTGTTGTTGTTATTATTATTATTGTTTTAGCTGGCGTGGGCAGGGTTCAAACCCGTCAGCCTCAGTGTTATATGGCCGGCACTCTACCCACTGAGCTATGGGCACCGACCAAGGGTATTTCTAGTAAGGTTTCAGAAGAAGAGAACTGTAGGGAAAGCCTAAAATTTCTTAGAGATTACTTAAGTGGTCATGATCAGAATGTTGATGGAAATACTGTTGGTAAAGGCAATTCTGATGACCTCTCAGATAGTAATGAGGAATAAAGCATTGGAAACTAGAAGAAAGGTCATCCTTGTTATAAAGTAGCGGAGAAGTTGGGGGAACTTGTCCATGCCCAAGGACTTTATGGAAAGCAGAGTTTAAGAGTGATGAACTAGGATATGTAGCTAAAGAAATTTCCAAACAATAATTAAAGGGGCTGCATGGCTTCTCTTAACTGTGCACAGAAAATGTGAGGAGAGATGGATGATTTCAAGACAGAATTTATTATAATCAGAAGGGAAACAATGTAAAAATTCAAAGAATTTGCAGTCTAGGCATGTTAAGAATATAAAAGCATGTTTAGGAGAGAAAACCAAGAATGTAGGCCATGAAATTTCCTAAGAAGGAGATTAGTAGGAATGAAAGGAATCTAGGTGCTATTCATCAAGACAATGGGATAATGACCCCAAAGGCATTTCAGAGATCTATTTCCAGGCTGCTATGCCCTTCAGGCCCACAAAACTTGTGCCATAAAGCTAGAAAAGTTTCAAAGGAAAGGTTCAGGGCACCTGTAGGGACCTTGGGACTTGCTGGGGAGGGCTGCCTCAAATGTCTACTTATGTTCCCTGCATTCCAGTACAGTGTCCTTGGTCACTCCAGCTGTGGCTCAAGTGGATCTAGGCATAACTTAGACCAATGCTTCAGAAAGTATAAGCCATAAACCTTGGTAGCATCCACATGGTGCTAATTCTGCAGGCACATAGAGTGTACAGGCTTTGGAGGCATGTCTGCCTACACCTAGATTTCAAAGAATACTGCAGAGAGTGCCCACTTAGTGGAGCTATGGGGCGGGGCTGTCCCTGAGATCCAGAAATGTAAAATCACTAGTGTGCAGCATCAGCCTGGGAAGGCAGCACTACAGGCATGAAGCTCTAACTCATGAGAGCTGTGTCATGGGCTGCAGCCAGCAAAGCCATGGCAGCAGGCCTGCCTGCATACTTAGGGACCAACACCTACCCTAGTGTGCATAGGAGGTGGGACATGAAGTCAACAAAGACAATTCTGAACACTTAATATTTAATGTTATTTGCCTTGCTGCATTTTGGCTCACTAGGGACTGTTATTCCTTTCTTCATTCCTATTCCTCTCTTTTATCAGAATGTCTACCCTATGTACCATACATCCTATGCCTGTCACATCAGGAAGTAGATAACTTGTTTGATTTCACAGGTTTACAGTTAGAAGAAAATTCACTTCAGGGTGAATTGTATCTTGAGAGTCTCACCCATATCTGATTTAGATGAGTCTCACTCTGAGACTTTTCAGTTGGTGCTAGAATTCGGCACAGAATGAATGCATTTTGTATGTGAGGACATGAATTTGGGGGAGCCATGAGTGGAACTATGGTTTGAATGAAACTGTGGTTTGAATGTTTGTCTCATACAAAACTCATGTTGAAATTTAATTGCCTTTCTAACGGAATAGAGAGGTGGGGCATTTAAGAGGTGATTAGGCCATGAGGTTCTGTCCTCATTAATGGGATTAATGCCATTATAAAAAGGCAATTTTACCGAATGCCCTTTTAAACTTTGTGTTATATAGGATGGTCCCCCCAACAAGTCATTATAAAAGGGTGATTTTGACTCTTTTTTGCCTCTTTGCCCTTCACCTTCTACTATGTGGAAGGCAAAAAAGTCAAAATTGCCTAAGCAGGAAGGCCCTAGCCAGACGCCAGTGCCTTTATCTTGGTCTTTTCAGCCTCCAGATCTGTGAATTTTAAAGAATTTCAGTTCTTTATAAATTACGCAGTCTGTAGTATTCTGTTATAGAATCACAGAATGGACTAGGTAATATGGTATCTGATATGCTCACCACCAACATGTACATTCTGAGTCAGATCCTTAAGTTCCTTATCTGAAAGTTTGATTCCCAGGTTATCCAAAATGGTGTCTAGGTTGTTGACATTAACCTTCCCACCTAAAGAAAGTAATAATACATAAAGAATATTAGACAATTCTAGAAGAGAAGTTCTTAACCTTTATTGATACACATATCCCATTGTGAATTTCTTAAGCAGTATATCATTACTCACACAGTTTGCATTCTACTTCTAGTACACGTATTTCCAATAAACTATTTCTAGATATTTCATCTATTTATCTACTCATTAACACCTATTTAAGGATTCCCTCAACATCTACTAACCTTAAGTTAAGAATGTTTGCTCAAAAGTGAAAAAAATTTAATTAATTAATGCTCAATGGTTTCAGTCCAGATACCAAATATTTTAAGCCTACAAGGAAATTATCAAGCTAGAATTAAGGCCATTTCCTTTGAGACTTGTTGTGGGGACTATCCTATATAACACAAAGTTTAAAAGGGCATTCAGTAAGTGTTGAAGGAATTCTAGTTCAGGTGGGAAATGTTCTTTATTTCTGAACGATATATGAGGTTGACTTTAGATGACTGCACTTCCAATTTAGTTTTTTACTTGCTGCTGACTAACTTCCCTGAATCACTGCTGGAATTTTTTCCTCTGCAAACTTGAAATATGATATTTTCTTTCCTGAAAAGTTTAGCAAATCACAAGAGGGTGTGGAACTTTGCTCCCGAAATAGAACATAGGATATTTCTTTGCTGAAGTAAAGACTGAACTCTTAAAAAGCACAAATTTATAATTAATATATATGGGAGACAGCAACATCCACAAATTCAATATCTGGCAACAGTATACATATGAGGGTCTCATATTCATTTGCATTGTCATTATGCTTCTCACTCACCTTTAAGAGACTTAAGACCTTCCAGCAACCTATTCTTGAAGATCTTGCTACCATCTACAAAAAAAGGAAAAATTCAGGTCCTTGAGAAGCAATTTGGCATTTGTTAAAGTTATTTCAGTAAAACTAAAATTTTCACAAGTTGCCTCAGAAGTTTCTCTTATTAAAATAAAATTTGAGAGAATATTTAAAGGGAAAGTTTATAACATGGCAGAGCTATTTAAAATTTAGTACATAAGATACTCTACAACTTATGGATATGATTTCACCTCTCATCTTTTATTCTGTTCAAATTTAACATTACTTCTTTCCCTTTTTTACTTCTCACAATTACTTATAGGTGTCTAATTGGTAAGGATAACCTTAGAAATTTCTTTTCTTTGATGACATAATTCACAGTGATGTGGAAGCTTATTTCAAAATTAAAAGTTAAACAGCATAGATGGGAATTTCCATCAGGAATAAATGAACATTCAAATTATTTAGAAATGAATTTTTATTTTCTTACATCTGAGGAAATGAACATAGTTTTAAATGCTGTCAAAAAAAAAGCTTAAAAGAATAAGAACCCTTTAAGATCACATTGGTATTTGAAAGGTTTACCGTTGAAAGGCAGATTTTTCATCAGTGTCAAGAGTTCCTGATCTGTGAGCGCTATTCCCATGTTTCTCAGAGTAGTTTCTACATCTTTGACATCAACCAGCCCTCCTTAAAAAAGATAGATATCGTTACATTTATGAATGTAAAGGCTTATTTAATGATTACAAACAGGGAAAAATAATTCATGGCTACATGGCATGAGTAGGCATTAGATGGAGAGTAGAGGCCAATGAGACCTCTATAAGTACACTCTGACATTCACAGAAAAACAATTTGATCTCTAAATATGAATTAAGAAGATACATTCATAATGACAGTATCAAGGCAATTCTGCATCCAGTAGAATCCACATCATGTATCTCTCTATTTAATTAGAATGTTATAAATAACTTATTCAAATAATTGTATCAACTAAGGTTAAGATCTGTTCATGTCATCTTTATAAGTTATCTAGGGTATTTACCAAAGCTTCAGTTCACTTATTATTTTACTAATACAAAGTTTTACTATTCTAAAAAGAAAAGAGTAAACTATGTAAATGAATAGTATACCAGAAAATAAGCTAAATGCCGTGAATTAGTTTTAAACATTTAATAAATGAGGAGGAAATGCCATAACTAACATGGCAATCAAGGGATAATGGTAAGATGCAATTATTATAAATACTAAAATCTTTAATTTATAATTTATCACTTGCCTGTAGTAGATTTTACTCCATCAATCACCTCCTTCAGATCAACCTTCCCGTTTGCTATAAGAAAAGGCTCAATGAAGATAATGTCACAAGCTCAGAAAATAAACTTAAGATACATATTTCATGGGAAAAATCACATAAAAATTCCTTATATCTCAGTTTTACTTGCACTTATTAAATTTTATGATTGCAAAGAATTAAGGTTATCTCCTAATAGAAAGTTTCCTCAAATGTTAGAATGGGGGTCAGGAAAAGTGTATTTTCCACAGTGTTTTAGAAGGCATTATAAGCTATAGTTAAAAATATTACTGGAATTGGCAAGGTGTTATGGTAACTTTACCAACATACATCTAAGGCAGGGACCACTAATTATCACTAAGCCTGATATATACTAAGAGGTTTCTTGCAGGAAGTAATGCATGAATTATATTAATGTATTAGTAGAGATTGGTAAGAGACACAGAGGAATAAAAGAGACTTCATATAAAGGGGAGACTGAAAAGAGAGAAAGTCTCGGACATGAGACTATATATATAAAACTACAACTAGTTCATGATGGCTTGAAGGGGAAAGATGAGAGAAGATATAAGAGAGGCAGATGGAACCTGAAGATTTGGTGCATTATTATAATCTTTTAATTCATTTTAGAGTGAAGATTTCAGCAGACAGAGAAATGGACAAAAGAGTGAGCCAGTTGACTTTTCTACAGCATTTCATATCCTTATAATTTTCTATCTTACTTATCTAGATCTGTTAAAGTCCTCAGCAATTCTTGGTATACAAAGGAGCAAAATGATGCCGATTTTATATCATCTCTAATGAAGATCCAAGATTTATTCTTAATTGGACTTTTCACCAAGTTTTCTAGCATGTATCTATCACCAAATCTATTTTTCAACATATCAGAGATAAGGCAAAGATAAAAAGACGCTCTGAGGATATCTTTAATGCTCACCATCAACCTGCAGCTTTTCTGACAGATTTGCAAATTCCTCTTCTGTGAGCTCAATTCCCAATCTTTTCAGAGTATTCTGCAGGTTATTTACATGAAATTTCTCCCCTTATAAAAAAGACAATATAAGAACATGAAAAAGTATATTATAATATAGGGGAGCTATTCAAAGTTTAGCATATAAGGTACCCTATAATATGCACAAATCTTATCTCAAGCAACTGGAAAAATAAGAACAATCTAATCCCTAACCCCAAAGAAGAAAATATATAACCAAAATTAGGGCAGAATTAAATGAAATTGAAAACAAAAGAACTCTTCAGAAGATCAGTGGAAAAAGCGGTTCTTTGAAAAGTTTTAAAAAATTGATAAACCCTTGGGTAGACTAACCAGAAACAGAAAAATAAGATCTCTAATAACTACAGTCAGAAATGATAAAGGGGAAATAACAACAGGTGCCACAGAAATAGAAAAGATTCTCAACAATTACTACCAAAAACTCTTTTCCTGGAAATATGAAAATGTAGAGGAGATGGACCAATGTCTGTAAGCACAATACTTTCCAAAACTCAGCCAGAAATATTTAGAAATCTTGAATAGACCAAATCAAGTACTGAAATAGCATCAATTAATAAAATCTCTCAAAAAAGTAAAGCCCTGGACCAGATGGTTTCCCACCAGAATTCTATCAAATCTTCAAAGAGGAACTAGTTCCTACAATGCATAAATGTTTCCAAAATACAGAGAAAAAAGGAATCCTCCCTAACACAATTCTATGAAGCAAATATCACCCTGACCCCCAAACCAGGAAAGGACCACACAAAAAAGAAAACTATAGACCAATATCATTAATGAATGTTGATTCAAAAATATTCAACAAGATATTAGCAAACAGAATACAACAACACATTAAAAAGGTTATATACTATGATAAAATGGGTTTTATTCCAGAGACAAAAGGTTGGTTTAACATACAAAAATCTATAAATATAATACATCACTAAATAGAATCAAAACCAAAGACCATATAATTCTTTCAATTGATGCAGAAAAGGCTTTTGACAACATCCAGCATTCTTTTGTGATAAAAACCCTCAAGAAAATAGGCTTAGATGGAACATTCCTTAAGCTGATAGAGGCTACCTACAGCAAAGCCACAGCCAATATCATATTGAATGGAGTAAAACTCAAAGCATTTCCACTCAAATCTGGAACCAGACAAGGATGCCTACTGTCTCCACTGCTATTTAACATAGTGTTAGAAGCCCCAGACATCAAAGGAATCCAAATGGGGGCAGAGGAGGTCAAACTCTCCCTCTTCACAGATGACATGATCTTATACCTGGAAAATCCCAGGGACTTAACTACAAAGCTCTTAGAAGTGATCCAGGAGTACAGGAGAATCTCAGGTTAGAAAATCAATACCCACAATTAGTAGCCTTCATATACACCAAAAATTGTCAAGCTGAGAACAAAATCAAAGACTCTTTTCCTTTTACGATAGCACCAAAGAAGATGAAATACCTGGGAATATATCTAACAAAGATGTGAAAGGTCTGTATAAACTTTGAGAAAGGAAATAGCAGAAGATGTCAACAAATGGAAGAACATACCATGTTCATGACTGGAAAGAATCAATATCATTAAAATGTCCATACTTCCCAATGCAATCTATTGATTTAATGCATTCCCCATCAAAGCACCAATGTCATACTTAAAAGGTCTTGAAAAAATAGTACTTTGATTCATATGGAACCAGAAAAACCCAAATAGCAAATACAGTTCTTAGAAATAAAAACAAATCTGAGACATCATGTTGCCAGATTTTAAGTTATACTACAAGGCTACAGTGATCAAAACAGCATGGTACTGGCACAAAAATAGAGATGTAGATCGATGGAATAGGATAGAGAATCTAGGGATGAACTCAGCCACATATCATCATTTAATCTTTGATAAGCCTAACAAAAACATGCTATGCAAAAACAATCCTTATTTAATAAATGGTGCTGAGAGAACTGGTTATCCATATGCAGAAGACTGAAATTGGACCAGCACCTCTCACCATTGACAAAAATTAATTCTTGTTGGATAAAAGATTTAAATTTAAGACACAAAACAATAAAAATTGTAGAAGAGAATGTGGGGAAAGCACTTGAAGATATTGGCCTGGGAAAAAACTTTCTGAGGAAGACCTCCCTAGCAATTGCAGCAACACCAAAAATAAATATTGGGACTTGATTAAACTAAAAAGCTTTTTCACAGCTAAGAGTACCACCAATAGAGCAAACAGACAGCCCTGAGAATGGGAGATTTTTGCGTGTTATGAATCTGACAAAGACCTGATAACTAGAATCTATAGAGAACTCAAATTAAATGATAAGAAAGTGCAAACAATGCTATCTATAAGTGGGCAAGAGATTAGAACAGAAACTTCACCAAGGATGACAGATGAATGGCTAACACACACATGAAAAAATGCTCATCTTTCATCATCAGAGAAATGCAAGTCAAAACCACTCTAAGATATCACCTAACCCAAGCAAAATTAGCCAAAACCACAAAGTCCCAAAACACCAGATGCTAGCATGGATGTTGAGAGAAGGGAACATTTCAATGCTGCTAGTGGGATTGCAAACTAATATAGCTCTTTTGAGAGAAGTATGGAGAATCCTCAAAGATGAAAAAGCAGACCTTCTATTTGACTCTGGAATCCCATTACTAGATATCTACTCAAAAGAACAAAAATCATTTTACTACAAAGACATTTGCACTAGAATGTTTCTTGAAGCTCAATTCATAATTGCCAAGTTGTGGAAGCAACCTAAGTGCTCATCAGCCCATGAATAGATCAACAAAGTGTGGTATATGTATACCATGGAATAACATTCAGCCATTAAAAAAAGAGACTTTACATCTTTTACATTTACCTAGATGGAGTTGAAACATAATCTTCTTAGTAAAGTATCCCAAGAATGGAAAAATAAATATCCAATGTACTCCATAATAATATGAAATCAATATATAAACAATTACATGCTCATAAGAACAATAAAACACTAGTATAGCCAGTTCGGGGGTAGAGGGAAGTGGGAGGAAGAGAGGGAGAGAACATTTGGCAGAAGGAGGGAGGGCATGAAGCGGGATCTCACCTAATGTGCACATTGTGAAGGTGTATAACACATCTCCTGAGTGAGGAGCTCTTCTACAAATGGAACTTTACCCTGGAAGTGGGGACAATGTAACCTAAAAATTGTACCCTCATATTAATTTGAAAAAATAAAAAAAAAACCTAAAAAAATGCACAAATCTTTTTGTGTTATGTATATTCCATCTTTCACCTTTTACCAAAATCTTGCATGAGTAATATTTTAATATTATTAGTATCTTTAGTGATTGTGGTACTTTTGTACTGCACTAAGTTGAAACTACATTTCTAAGAATTGTCTTTCCTGTATGGTTCTGAGGTGGAGTTTGCCACAGAAAAATTTGTATGAGATTTGGAAAGCAGAAGTGAGACAGCATCAAGTAAATTTTGACAGGTGACATAGGGTGCCAGGCTTGCCGATGTTGTCATTACCTATATTCTCATTCACCTTTTCTGATTTGTGGCAGCTAGGCCTACAGCTCTTCCACCTCCAGCCAGATCACTTCCTTTGGTTTCTCTGAGTCCTGGGTCAATCATGTGTATAGCTCCATTGCAAAGGTTCACCTCTGTCATTAGGGTTGGAAGTGGGGGGATGTAGATGGGGATTCCAGGTTGTCCTCTTCTCATCCACTTTGTGTTCATTTTTTCTCCCAATTGGTGGCCTTGCCTACCTCCAGAGACTTCAGGCTCACCACTACACATAGAGGCAACAAGTTTCATAGACTTATTCACCAGCTTCCATCATTCCCAAACCAAGTTCTGGATTAACTGCTATTTCATATAATCATAAGACTTCAACTTCCAAAAACTAAACCCAAAGTTTCATCCTGAATTATATTTCAAACTAAATTTCTAAATTTGCAGAGTCTCTGGGACCCTGAAATTTAAATGGCAACATATAAGCAGATTCTGATAAGCTTGGGGTGTTGGATCTCTAAAGCCAAGCTTCCTACGTCAGTAGAAGTAGACCTTCCTCCTGTCTGAAAGATTAACTTCTTGTCTAAAAAACATGTAAATTGCTCTTGTAGATAACTGTTGATTCTTTAGGATCTATCTTTCTTCATAATCCCCACCCATTACTTCTAGACCCATAATCAGACCCAAGTTTCCAGCAGGCCCCTGGTAGTAAGATACAGACATGTAAAGAGCTACAATAGAATTGTAAGAATTTTGTTGATTTATAAAAATAGAATGAATCCCAATAATGTTGGATTAGGGTGGAAAAAATGTAATGTTGGATGATATGAGTGTACTATAAACAGAGATTTTTCATTAGCTTAAGTGGCTAGGAATGGCCCTTAACAGCTTGATAATTATTTCACTGAAATTATGAAAAGTGACCTATACTAAAGAAAGTTAAAATGTGTGAACATTTTTATAGACTATATAGCAGTGCTGTGTAGTAGAAATGTAATATAACACACATATGTGAGCCACATATATAGGTTTTAATTTTCCACATTAAAAAATATAGGTGAAATAAATTTTAAGAATATATTTTATATAGTCTAATATGTCTAACAAATTATCTATTTCAACATATAAAGAAGGTAAATGTTATTAATGAACTATTTTATGTATTCCTGTGCTAGGTCTTTGACACATAGCATGTATTTTACACTTAAAGCACTCCTCAATTTGTGCTAGCCACATTTCAAGTGCTCAGGAAGTACATGTGGTTAGTGGCTAGTGTATTGGAGAGGAAGGTACCTAAAAGCATAGGAAAATCAGAATGCTGGAGTGGATTTATCATTTAAGAACTGCTAGTCCACCTTCTAACAACGTTCCCTGGAAAGGTCTAGAGTAGGACTATAAATATGACTTTGCAGGACATACAGTCTTTGCAGCAACTACTCTGCCCTTGTGGTGAGAATGCAGCCACAGAGGGTGCATAAACAAAAAAGAGTGGCTATGTTTCAATAAAACTTTATAATTCTTTATAGTGCAGAAGGCAGGGTGAATTGGCCTACAGGCTGTAAAGGCATACCTAAGGGATGTTGTGTTATTACAAATATTGCAATAAAGCAAGTCATGTGAAATTTTGGTTTCTTAATGCATGTAAAAATTATGTTTATACTACACTGTAGTCTACTAAATGTGTGATAGCATTATGTCTAAAAAACAAGGCACATACTTAATTAAAATACTTTATTGCTGTCCAGGTGCAGTGACTCATGCCTGTAACCCTAGTACTTTAGGAGGTGGAGGACTGCTTGAGGTTAGGCGTTTGAGACCAGCCTGAGAAAGAGTAGGACCCCATCTCTACAAAAAATAGAAAAATTATCCAGGCATGGTGGTACATGCTTGTACTCCCAGCTACTTTGGAAGCTGAAGCAGGAGGATCACTTGAACCTAGGAGTTTGAGGTTTCAGTGAGCTATGATGATGCCACTGCACTCTAGCTTGGGTGACAGAATGAGACCTTGTAGCAAAAACAATTACTTTATTCCTGAAAGATGCTAATATGAGATAAAGATGATCTGAGTTTTTCATGAGCCTTAATCTTTTTTCTGGTGGTAGGTCTTGCCTTGGTATTCATGGCTGCTTATTGATTAGGGTGGTGGTTGCTGAAGGCTGGGGTGGCTGGGGCAGTTTCTTAAATTAAGACAATAATGTTTGCCATATTAATTAACTCTTCCTTTCACCAAAGATTTCTATGTAGCATGTGGTACTATTTGATCGCAATTTAACCACAGCAGAACTTCTTTCAAAATTGAAGTCCATCCTCTCAAACACTCCCACTTTTTAATCAAGTTAAGTTTATGTAATCTTCTAGATCGTTTATTGTCATTTTAACAGTGTTGACAGCGTCTTCACCAGCAGTAGATTCCACCTCAAGAAACCACTTTCTTTGTTCATCCATAAGAAGCAACTCTTCATCTCTTCAAGTTTTATCATGAGGTTGCAGCAATTCAGTCACATCTTTAGGCTCCACTTTCAGTTCTAGTTCTATTATTACCATACAGCTGCAGTTACTTCCTCTAGTGAAATCTTCAAAGTCATCCATACTGGTTGGAGCCAACTTTTCCCAAACTTCTCTTAATGTTTTCAGCAGTACAGGTAGGGGGCATCCCTTACTCCATGGAAACAGCCTGGTAACAGCCTTTGCTAAATATTTTTGCTATTGCTTTCTTCATTTGAAATGACAGTTTACTATAGGCTCATTAAGTTTGAGAGTTGAAGCCAATTCCTCCAAGCTAACTAAACTGGGCACATTGTCTTGGTAAACACATCTTGCAACACTCTCAGATATTCTGGGGTACAATTTGTGCAGGTCTGATGAGCACACCTTAGCTGTGCTAATATATGATCCTTTGGGAATGCAATAATTACAATCAACTGGGTCATTTCTGAGTTACTCTTTAGTGCCTCAGTTTATTCTAGGTCTGGTCCGTCAACTTGAGAAAACCTTCTCTGAAGAGGTTTTGTAAATTTACTTATTTTAAAAAGTTAACTCTCTTAATTTAAAAATTGGTTTTTAAATTGACAAAAATTGGGCATATTGGCTGGGCACGGTGGCTCATGCCTGTAATCCTAGCTCTTTGGGTGGCTGACACTGGTGGATTGCCTGAGCTCAGGAGTATGAGACCAGCCTGAGTAAGAGCGAGACCCTATCTCTACAAAAAAATTAAATAAATAAATAAAGCCAAGCATTGTGGTGGGTGCCTATAATCCCAGTTACTTGGGAGGCTGTGGTAACAGAATCTCTTGAGCCCAAAAGTTTGAGGTTGCTGTGAGCTACAATGCCAGGCACTCCGCCCAGGGTGACAGAGTGAGACCCTGTCTCAAAAAAAACATAGTGCATCTTTACCACATACAGCATAATATTTTGGCATATGCATACATTGTAGAACAGCTAAATTAAACTAATTAACATATGTGTTACCACACATACTTATTTTTTATGGTGAAAACACTTAAAATCTCCTGTCAGAGATTTTCAAGAATATAATACACTATTAACTTTAGTCATCATGTTGTACAGTGGGTCACTTATTCCTTCTAGCTAACTGAAAATTTCTTCTGACCAACTTTTTTCCAACCCTTCCTCTGCAGCCTTTGTTTCTATGAGTTAAGTTTTTTTAAGATTCCACATGTAAGTGACATCATGTGGTATAGTAGTTCCTCTTTGTTTCTCATTTTCAGTTATTCATAGTCAACTGTGGTGAGTATAATATGCTAGGTGAGTATAATTCAATAAGATTGTGTGTGAAAGAGATATCACATTCACCTAACTTTTATTATATTGTTATAATTGTTTCATTTTTATTATTTTTGTTAATTTCTTACTGTGCCTGGTTTATAAATTAAACTTTATCATAGGTATGTATGTATAGGAAAAAATAGTATATGAAGTCTGACAATTAAGTTAACGAACTCACCCTACATGTGCTACATATCTCATTAGTGAACATCATTATGGTCACCTTTGAAGAACTTCCCCTTGGGAATCTATTCAATGAATCCAGTGAATAGTGTACCCTTCAAAGCAATTTTGGAACTCTTTCTAGAATGATCATTAGAGTTATCATTGTACATGTATTACCCCGATGTCCTGAATGTCACCAAAATGTCTTCCTTTCAATATTTCCTTCATCTCTGGG
This sequence comes from Loris lydekkerianus, assembly GCA_963574355.1. NCBI lineage: Eukaryota > Metazoa > Chordata > Mammalia > Primates > Lorisidae > Loris > Loris lydekkerianus. Next base: position 14,556 of record CAUYPK010032922.1, read on the forward strand.
TAAAGAAAACAGGAGTTGGGGGCCATATCAGGTGAATAGAGAAGATATTCAAATACAGTTATTTGTCTACTGGCTAAAAACTCCCTCATGGACAGTGCTCTGTAAGGTGATGCATTGTCATACCTTTCTCATGCCCAAATTGTCAGTTCACATTTTCCAAACTGTTTCTCTTTTTATGTTTACTTGGTGTGCTATGCTTCTCACAGCTAATGACTGTGATGCACAAATTGATGAATTTTTGCAATGTATTCATCATTTCTGCTTGTTACTGGCTACCCTGATCTCTCATCACTGATGCTTTCTCTCCCCACAGAAAAATGTTTAATCTATTTGTACACTGCTGTTTTCTTCATGGCATTTTGCTCATAAACTTGGACTAATATGATTCTGATTTCACTTGCACTCTGGGAAAGTTTAATAAAAAATTTAAGGCCAGGCACAGTAGCCCATGCCTGTAATCCTAGCACTCCGGGAGGCCAAGGAGGATGAATCACCTGAGCTCACAGGCTTGAGACCACCCTGAGCAAGAGTGAGACCCTGTCTCTAAAAATAGCTGGGCATTGTGGTGGGCACCTGTAGGCCCACCTGTGGTGGGCACCAGCTACACACGAGGCTGAGGCAAGAGGATCACTTGAGCCCAACAGTTTGAGGTTGTTGTGAGCTATGACACTAGGGCACTCTACTAAGGGTGACAAAGTGAGACTCTGCCTCAAAAATTTTTTTTAAATGTTTGTCCATTGCTCTACTTCAATCTCTGACATTCATGCCACTCAGGAAGACACCACCACATGTTGACATGAACACAACTGTAAGACACTAATATAACAAGGTTATGAAACTTTACCAGGTTACTTGTACAGTGCTACCAACATAAGCGCATGTTGGCAAGTTCATGAAATTAATTGTCAGACCTCATATATAGGGTCTAGTACTATCTGCCATTTCAGGCATCCACTGGAGGGTCTTAGAACCTACCTCCTGTGGATAATGGGGCACTACTGTATTGGTCTTTCTATGTCTAGCTTATTTCGCTTAACATAATGTTTTCCAGGTTCATCCATGTTGTTGCAAATGCCAGGCTTTACTTCTTTTAAAAGGCTGTATAGTATTACATTGTATATATATGGCACATTTTCTTAATCTGTTCATCCATGGATATACACTTAGGTTGATTCCATAGCTTGGTTATTGCTATTGTGAATAATGCTGCAATGAACATGGGAATGCAAATATCTCTCAACATACTGATTTCATTTCCTTCAGATGTATACCCAGTAGGTAGAATTACTAGAACCTGTGGCATTTCTATTTTAATTTTTAAAGGAACTCCCATATGATTTTCCATAATGGCTATGCTAACTTACATTCCCACCAACACTGTGCCCTTATCTTTACATCCAAACCAACACTTATTTTTCAACTTTTTGAATGTATCCATTACAACAGGCATTATATAGTATCTCATTGTGCCTTTAATTTGCATTTCTCCAATTGTTAGCAATGTTGAAATTTTTTTCATATATCTATTGGCCATTTGTGTCTCTTTTTTCTTTTTGAGAAAAGTCTGTTTAGATTCTTTGCTAATTGTTTACTCAGGTTATTTGTTGTCTTATTACTGAATTAAATTTCTTGTAAATTTTGGATATTGACCCCTTATCAGACGTATGAGAAACATTTTCCAAACTGTTTCTCTATTTATGTTTACTTGGTCTGCAAATATTTTCTCCTATTCTGTAAGTTTTCTCTTCATTCTGTTGATTCCTCTGATGTGCAGAAGACTTTTAGTGTGATGAAATCTCACTTGTCTATTTCACTTTTGTTGCTTCTGCTTTTGGAGTCCTATCTAAAACATTATCACCCAACACAACGTCATGAAGTTTTTCACTTATGTTTTCTTATGGTAGTTTTACAGTTTGAAGCCTTATATCTTTAGTCTATTTGGAGTTTATTTTTGTAGATGGTGTGAGAAAAGGTCTAATTTCATTCTTCTGAATGTGATATTCAGTTTTCTTAACACTATTTATTGAAGAGACTCTATTCTCCCCATTGTGTGTTCCTGGCATTGCTGTCAACAATCAACTGACTGCAATGCCTGGATTTATTTCTGGGATTTCTATTCTGTTTCATTAGTTAATGTGTATGTTTTTAATTTCAAAATTTTACTGGGCTATAAATGTTTTTGGTTACATGTATTGATTTGTTATGCTTGAGTCAGGCTTATAAGTGTGCCCATCACATAGACAGTGTTCCTTGTACCCATTAGGTAGGTTTTTACCCATCCTCTACACTCCATTCCCCACTGCTTGGTTTCCACTGACTTTTGCTTCCTTTTGTGCACATGTGTGCTCATTGGTTAGTTCCAGTTTAACAGTAAGGACATGTGTTTTTCCATACTTTAGATACTTAACTTAGATAATAGCCTCCAGTTCTATCCAAATTGTTGCAAAAGGCATTAATTAATTCATCCTTTTTTACAGCTAAGTAGTATTATGTAGTATATACACATTTTGTTAATGCATGCATAAATTGATGGGCACATGGGTTGATTCCACATCTTGGCAATTAAGAATTGTGCTGCAGGCAGGGATTAAAGACGGCGGCCGAGTAACAGCTTCCCTGCAACTGGGCACAGCGAGTCTGGGGAGACAAGACTCTAGGCATCTCTGGCTGGTGGGATCTGCCTATGATCATCCCTTTGAGGATACAAGGAGCCAGCAAGGGACTTCTAGACTCCAGGAGAAGGAAAAAAAAAAACAGTGGAAAACTGGCAAGTGGTTGCGTATGTTCGATCGACCTAATGAAGCTGGTAACCATGAGTACAAGCAGCAGTGAGACTGCAAACCGGAAAGGCCTTACCTATGAACTGTTTTGGTGTTCTTTGACTTGGCGCTCAGTTGAGCTGCCTTGGGGAGAGCTTGAACAGGAGTGTAGAGAACTTTGGGCATTGTCTGGGGCCCCAGACTGAGCCACTGAGCTGGGCACAGGAAGCCATTGTGGAAAAACTGCCCTGGCAAGCTCCGCGCTCAGGGTCCCAGAGCAAGGATTGGACAAGACAAAGTAACCTAGTAACTTAGCAGCCTAAAGGCGGGGTCTGAGCTGCCTTACAACCTTAACCCTTAGAGGCAGAGTGAGACGGTTTTGGCACACAGGATAGTAGGGCTGTTGCCCAGGGTAGAGTGCCATGCCATCACAGCTCATAGCAGCCTTAAACTCCTGGGCTTGGCACCTCCCAGACCTCCATAAGAGCTGTGCAGCCAACCAGTGACCCACACCTACCGGACCTCCCCGTATTCCTGGTCCATATTCCCCGACCAGGAACTGCAGGAGCCATGCAACACTGCATCCTCCATCCTGTGTCCTCCGAGCCTCCACACTAGCCAGTTCATCTGGCCAGGGAATCTCATAGCTGCGTGCCCTCTGTAGCCCTCCCTGCGTCTGTGCAGAGCCCTTCTCCTGGCCAGAGATGCTGGAGTCTTGGGCTCTCTGTGCCAAAGTCACTGGGCTCCAGGCAATCCCAGAACCATGTGCCCACCCCCAGCCCTGGTGCCAGATCAGGGTGTGTCACACACCAGAATTACTTCCACAACCAGAACTCCCTACCTAAAGCAGCTCCAGAGGAACTACACAGGGTCACTCCCCACAAAGATCCAGCAACAGTACAGTGATCCTGCTGGTGTCTAATCTTAAAGACACACCTCCCCAACTCTGAGGATGGCCAGAGGCAACGGTGAAAAACAATCATGAGGTGAAATCAACAGAAAAACTCTGGCAATATGAATAATTAGAGTAGATCAACTCCTCCAAGGATCAATGGGGCAGAAACAGCACAAGACCCCATGCACAAACAAATAGCTGAGATGTCAGAAATTGAATTCAGGATCTGGATAGCAAATAAGATCGAATTAGAATTCCATAAGTGATCTCAAGAATTCAACACATTCAAAGAGCAAATGACCAAAGATTTTGACACATTGAGACAAGAAGTTGCATCCCTCAAAGATCAGAGAAACACAGTAGAATCCCTCAGTAACAGAATGGAGCAAGCAGAAGAAAGGATTTCTGACACTGAAGACAAAGCTTTTGAATGCTCCCAAATCCTCAAAGAAGAAGAGAAATGGACAGCAAAAACAGACTACTCTCTCAAAGAGCTCTGGGATAATTCGAAGAAAACCAATATTCATCTTATAGAGATCCCAGAAAGTGATGAAGTGGCTTCACAAGGCACTGAGTTTCTTCTCCATGAGATTATAAAGGAGAACTTTCCAGACATGCCAAGAGATGCCGAAATTCAGATAGCAGACAGTTTCAGAACTTCAACATAACCCAACCCAAATAAGACATCCCCCAAACACATCATAATCAATTTCACTAAAGTTAATATGAAGGAGAATTTTGTGAAAGCTGTCAGACGAAACTAAACCATTACCTACAAGGGGAAGAATATTAGAATAACTGCAGATCTCTCTGCTGAAACCTTTCAAGCTAGAAGAGGATGGTCATTGACTTTTAATCTCCTAAAACAAAATGATTTTCAACCCAGGATCCTTTACCCAGCTAAACTGAGCTTTATTTATGATGGAGAAATTAAGTACTTCAACGACATTAGCATGTTGAAGAAATTTGCCATAACTAAACCAGCTCCCCAAGACATTCATAGACCTATCCTCCATAAAGATCAGCATAATTCTCCACCACAAAAGTAAACTCACCACCAAAATTTTTGATCAAACTCCAACTTCCACAGTCACAAAAGGATTAAAAATGTCCACCGGAACACTTGAAATGCTTATCAATATTCTCAATTAATGGGAATGGTTTAAATTGTCCTCTAAAGATGCACAGGTTGGCTGACTGGATACAAAACTCAAGCCAGATATCTGCTGCATCCAAGAATCACATCTTACATTAAAAGACAAATATAGACTGAAGGTGAAAGGATGGTCATCTATATTCCAAGCAAATGGAAAGCAGAAAAAAGCAGGCATTGCAATCCTGTCCGCAGATGCAATAGGCTTTAAACCAACCAAAATAATTAAACATAAGAATGGCCACTTCATATTTATTAAAGGTAATACTCAATATGATGAGGTCTCAATTATTAATATTTATGCACCAAACCACAATGCACCTCAATTTACAAGAGAAACTCTAACAGACATGAGCAACTCGATTTCCTCCACTTCCATAGTAGTTGGAGATTTTAACACCCCTTTAGCAGTGCTGGATAGAACCTCCAAAAAGAAGCTAAGCAAAGAAATTTTAGATTTAAACTCAACCATTCAACATCTGGACTTAACAGACATCTGCAGAACATTTCATCCCAACAAAACTGAATATACATTCTTCTCATCAGCCCACAAAACATACTCCAAAATCGACCACATCCTAGGCCACAAATCTAACCTCAGCAAATTTTAAAAAATAGAAATTATTCCTTGCATCTTCTCAGACCATCATGGAATAAAAGTTGAACTCAATAACAACAGGAACCTGCATACCTATAAAAAAACATGGAAGCTAAACAACCTTATGCTGAAGGATACATGTGTTATAGACGAGATTAAGAAGGAAATCACCAAATTTTTGGAACAAAACAAAAATCAAGACACGAACTACTAGAACCTCTGGGATACTGCAAAGGCAGTGCTAAGTGGAAATTTAGCACTGCAAGTCTTCCTCAAGAAAACGGAAAGAGAGTAAGTTAATAACTTAATGGAACATCTCAAGCAAGTGGAGAAAGAAGAACACTTCAACCCCAACCCAGCAGAAGAAAAGAAATAGCCAAAATCAGAGAAGAATTAAATGAAATTGAAAACAAAAGAACTATACAACAGATCAATAAATCCAAAAGTTGGTCTTTTTTGAAAACATCACTAAAA